>JAQGCQ010000838.1:0-11552 GCA_034699945.1 Chamobates pusillus
TAATAATTTCAAATAAAGCGAACGACTCAATAGTTTAAATAGAAAATAAGTAATTGCTGAGAGTTGAGTCGTTGCATAATTATGACTTGATTTACAGTTATTTAGATAATTGAAAATAATAATTGATTAGAAGGCAGGAACAGAAATATGATATTGAGACCAGGCGATATTGTTGAGCTAGGTAAACGTATCTAAATAATTACTGTTTTTGTGTTTTCTATCATAAAACAAAAATCAACTTGCTTTAACTCGATTGAAAGGACTGAAAAATACATAACATCTTTCATTCGCTCATTTTAAATAAACTGTAAATATTTCTATTAAATTATTTCGAAATAATCATGCTTAAGTTGATAAATTGCAGGTTTAAGTTTGAATTAAAGTTGATTCTTTTTATTAACAAAATCTTTTAGGACAATAACTTCCAATTTCTAGGCATTTTTGATGCATTTTCAGAGCATAAGTACGAATGAGCAAGTTCAAGTTTCTCATTAAAATTAAATTCAACAATAAAGGATTTGCTAATTATTTACCCCATTTTTGTAAATGAGAAATTTGGCTACTCTCTGTTTAGTACCATTAGGATAACCGCATACTTATAAACTGTATTAAATATCATCAATTTAGTCTTAAATAATCAATTAAATAGCATGAATTTATTATGGATTATCAAAGTTCTTGACAATTTTTGAGACTTTTGGGCATGCTGGTTTTAAAATATAATTTGAATACTTATAAATGCTTATAATTCCTTAATTTTATAAAATAGTTTGATTAATTAACATGAAAGTATTAATGAATTTTTCAAAATGTAATATTCACTATTGAAAATTGAAAAATGAATTACCCAGGTGGTAAATAAGAATTGTCAAAGAATTATGTAAAAACTGTTATCATTATAATTTAATACTCTCAAATTGAACAAATAGGACAAGTTCCAATTTTGGTTCAAATTATAAGAAAAAAGTATTTCACAGATTTAAACAAAAACTCCCATGATTAAATGAACGTTAACTAATTTGAAATTCATTTTTAAAGATTGTATGTTATTGTTTGAGTTTTGTTTGAAAACAACATGTTATGGAAAATATGAACTTAAAACTCAATTTTCTCAGAAAATTAGAACCGCAAATAAATTACTTTAATTTATCTGTACTATTTTTAAAAACTATGGAAATTGAAAACTTCAAATCTGAGGTATAAGTGAATTAGAGTTTCATCAAATTCAAATAAATAAATCAATTAATGCTTTCTAATTCTTCAAATAAATAATTTATTATAAACTGTAACACATTTATCAAAATAATTTTAAGTTTACCATAAAATTGCATATTATTTATTGGTCGTAGAGAGCAGTCGCATTTTTTAATTCGTAAAATAACCCAAAGAGTGACATTATTGTTAACAAAATTTGACATTCTTATATACCTAAAGGAAATATAATTTAAATCACAAAGAAAAATAAATTTATATGCTAGGGAATTAAGAGGTTTGGAAGATGTATAAATAAGTCATGATCTTCTCTATAAGCAGTTTATTCCCGTTCTAATAAAAAGCCACATAATTTTTGTCAAAATTGAATTGTCATTAATATTATTTATAAATAAATAAGTAATTATCTAAAAAAAACACTTAAATTAAAAATCACATTAAAAATATTTAAATATTGAATAACATTAAATGAAATAATGTTGTTATTGAAAATCTAATTTGATTTTAATCTATATTTTTTATACTAACGACTGGAGCATTATCGCTGCAAAATCGAAACGGTCACCTAGATCAAACTTTTTATGTTTTTCAGATTCCCCATACTCCCAAGAATAAGAAAAAACCGCCACCCGATTTTTTAAATCTGCTGGCTCATTTAAAAAGAGGTTTCAAATTCCAATTAATTCAAATGAAAAAGGCTTGCATTCAACTAATATGTGTTATACTATATAACAAACATTAGGCTTTTTACATTTGAGTTAATTGGAATTTGAAACCTCTTTTTAAATGAGCCAGCAGATTTGAAAAATCGGGTGGCGGGTTTTTCTTATTCTTGGGAGTAGGGGGAATCTGAAAAACATAAAAAATTTGATCTAGAAAGCGGTTTCAATTTTGCAGTGACAACACTCCCGTCGTAAAAAACTTTCTGCTTGTTCTTGATGATTGAATTGAGATTATCAATTAATAAAACTGTAAATGAATTCCGAAAATATTCTTAAGTTATTCAAAATATAAAAAGTTTAATCTTTGAACTCTTTTGCGATGACTTCCTCCTAAATAATTTTCAATTTTATCCAAATAAAAGTTAATTTTGTAAATTTGTAAACTGTTTTTCATTAAATTTTACTCAATTTTAATTAAAAATTCAATTAGATGGCGAGAAAAGAGAACATTAAAATTTGTTCATGCAGATTGAAAAATTGATTTATTTGTTTTATTTGATTTCAAATTATAATCTTCAATTAAATAATTTTAAGTTGATGTTTCTTCTTCAGTTTAATTATAATTAATTCAATTATAGTTTAGTTTAATTAGTTTTAGTTTATTTAGTTTATAGTTTTGTTTGATTATAGTTTAATTATTCGATATAATCTATTTAATCTTTGATAATTCAATTAATTTTACCCTTTCCTCCAAGAAAAGTTCGATTAAGTATTGATCAGTTAAAAAGTTAATTTCTTTAACCTTGGCTTCTTCTAAATTATTGATAGCATCAAAATTATCTCTCATAAATTTCTTTGAATAATCAATGAGGTCGTTCAAATGAAATAACCTAGCAAACTGATATATTTGAACAAAATTGTTGAATCCCATTAATGTCCTTGTTAGATTTATCATTATATCCATTAATGGTCTGATTTTATATTTTTCCGCACATCTATAGATTTCGATAATAAGTAAATGATCTTGGTAATTGTTAATATTCATTATTTCATCGAAGTACAGGTAATGTATCATAATTTCGAATGTGTTTGGGTTCAAATCATTGATAATTAACTTGGTCGAGCTTTCATTTTTTAAAGAGAGCATAAACTTTTGATTCTTCAGCATTAAAAGTTGCTTGTTGCATTCAACATTTTTGTCATTGAATTCGAAAGTAATGTTGAATTTACCAAAACTTTTAACAGTTTTTTCATTGAACAGATAGTGTCCGGGAAATAAAATATTCATAATTTGCAAGTTGTAATACTTCTGAATAAATGACTCTTCTTTGAAAATTTGACAATAATTTAAATCAGAATCAATTAATTGATCCAGGTTGACTCTCCATTCATTCATTTTAGAGAGAATTTGAGCACAAGTGGGTCTGTCATTGTATTGTAGATTAACCATTGATAAAATAACCTCTTTCAAAACTATCCAGTTGTTTTTCAAATATTCATTGCAAATGACATCATCAATTCTATAATGAGAGATGTTCAAGTATTTCAAAACTTAAAAAGAGAAATTTATCATTTCCTTTATGAGTAAAATGAATAAGGCTATATTTTCAATGATTAGAACTTTACTTACGTATAGACATTGCATTCAAGAAAATCCATTAAAATAACACTCAGACTATAAATGTCTGCTTTTGTGTTATATTTGGTTCCGAACTGCACTTCGGGTGACATATATTTCTGGGTTCCGACAAATCTTGTGTGAGAAACAACTGACAGTGTCTCCAATTTGGCGGTACCGAAGTCACCGATCTTAACATATCTACCATTCCTTGGATTTTCACAAATGAGTATATTCTCGGGTTTGAGGTCTCTATGAATTATGGGTGGATTTGATTCGTGCAGATATTGGACGCATTCCAACAACTCTTTAAACAATTGACACGAAATGAAAAACTCAATTGTTTTCATCTCTTCCTTCTCTTGTCTTTCAAAGTAATCTCTTTTCAAATCAATAACTTCTCTGAGATTATGAGAACAGAACTCCATTTGAATGTAAAGACAATTATTATTTTGAATCCACGAATCAAAGTATTTGACGACATATTCAGCGCTACATTTCGATAATGTGTTCACTTCTGCCATCAGTTCCTCTTCTTTTGTTTTAGTCATAACTGAAAAGATAAAAAATACTTGTAATTTAAAAATGGTTTTCAAATAACCTACCTTCAACCAAAACCATTTTAATTGCATAAATATTTTTATCGAATCTATTTTTAACTTTATATACACTCCCAAAACCACCTGTCCCCAAGTGAATCTTGTTTAAAAATAGTTCTTCAAAGCGATTCTCAATTTTAATAAAAGACAAATAATCTCCATCAAAGATATGATCATGGTAAATTTCGATTGACTTATAAGTACTCTTATGAACACTTGAATAATATTCAAAATATTCTTTATATTCCGTTTGTTTGATATCACTTCCATTTAACTCAACGATAAACTCATCCAAAAGTGCAGTCGTTGTGAATAAATATGTTTGAAATGATGTAAACCTCTTATCGCTCAACAGTTTTGGTGTTAATTGAAATCTATTAAAAATATTATTAATTTGACCGCAAAAATAAATGTGTCGATCATTTGTGAAGAAATATGTGATATAATTGAAACAACCGATTGATTCAACATTTGAAATATTTATCAATTTTGGTTCAAGTAATCGACTTTTGTTTCCATGTCCCAATTCACCATAGTCATTTATCCCCCAACTGTATACCCGTCCATCTGTTGTCAAAGCAAATGAAGAATATTGAGAACAGAATATTCCTTTCACTGAATATCTCGCGAAGAATTCCAAACGAATTGGTTTCATAACATCTGTTGTATTTCCACAACCAATTTGACCATACTTATTATAACCCCATCCAAATACCTTTCTTTCTGAAGTCAGCGCTAATATATGTTTTACTCCACAACTCAATTGAATTATTTTTTCAGATAAAAAGTCAATAATTTTTGGTTTAAGAAATAAATTACTTTCACTTTTAAATGCCCTTGCCAACTGTCCACGGTCATTACGTCCCCATCCATATAATTGTTGGTCAGTATTGAGTGAAAACACAAAATCTGTTCCAACAAAGAATTGTTTGATATTTTTATTACACAATTCGTGTATAACTTGTGGTTCATTAATAACTTTATTGTGTCCTAAACCACAAACACCACTCCTATTGGAACCAAAACTAAACACTTTGTCATCATTTGTTATAAACAATATATTACTTCCGTTTCCAAAAACATGAAATAATTTAATTTCAAGTTTTAAAAATTTATTAATTTTGGAACAAATTTCAAATTTTTCTAATAATTCCGACATTTTGTTGTTTTCTAAAACTCATAAAACAATTATTTTATATCAAAACTTTGTTCTCAAAGTATTTTATTTGTTAATCTTTATTCACTGATAAATGGATTTTTATCTCATTTCAATTGTTATTATCACTCATTTCTTGACATTAAATCGCTTTAACTCCTAATATCTTTTATTGTGCTTTGAATTGATATTAAATTTTGATATACCTCAATTATCTTGATATAACAAAACTAATTTTCAAAAATTGAGATTTGATAATTATTCCATCCTAAAAATAAAGTAAACTTTTTGAATTCAATTTAATAATATTTTATGAGTTTTATTACAGTTTACACAAAATGTTTAGCAATGAATAGATAATAAATAAAACTCAAAATAATTATATATTTTTATCTAATCTATTGATTTCTTTGACTGAAGTATTTTGTAAATACACGACAATAGTTATGGGAATCTCACCGAAAGCCGTGCAGACTATCAATACTTGTTGTCTGTTAAGAAGGATCTGAAAAATATTCTTGTGTCTTCTTGTGTCTTTCTCCCATTATTAAACTTGCATTTCTTGGTTAACTCAAGACTATTTCATGAAAATTATTACAGTTATAAAATTTTTTATAAATTATTAAATTAAATTGAAATACAAATTAGCTTGGTGAAAAGTTGGAAAAAATTATTAAATAAAATTTAAGATATTCTTATAACCGGAGTTAAATGTGATCATTTGCATAATAATAATAACATGCCAATAAATTAATCGAACCTTAATAATCAAAAATTTATAATTATAGTTTTTTGTCAAATCTTGGGACATTCAATGACATTTATTACAGTTTTCACAAATTTGTTCAATTTGATAATAAGAATCTTACAACTCTAACATTAAAACTAATAATTTTAAGATCGATTATAGGGTATTCAATAGAGCCTCGACAGGCGATTAGCCACATATTACCCACATTTTCTGTCATAATTTATGCGTACAAATACCAAGTTAAAGTTTGCTCAAAATAAAGTAATAGAATTGTGAAAAAGAATTGTAAAGTTCATTATAGAAAGATGGAAATAACCAACAATAAATTACACTAGCGTTTTAATTTGAATATTTGCTAATTTCTCATCTTTGTTATAGACTCTGAGGGCCAAACTTTGAATATTGCGCTCTAAAAGTTAGTATATTTCTATACTATTCAAAACCCGTCTAACTAGTTTCGCTAGCTAGTTTGACTCTGAACATTATAGAGTATGAAATTCTAATTGCTTAGTGAAATTTCCTTGTTTCAAGTTTTATTTATGTTTACCCCTTGCTAAATAACTAAATTGTATTAATAATAATGACACTATTTGGGTTATATTGAGAATTTAAAAAATGTTTCTTTGTATCCAAATAGTGACATGCAATTTAAAAATAAAATAAAAGTTATCTAGAATAAATTCATTTTGATATGTTTTTAATTTATATAATGTGTAATAAAGTATTTGAGTTGATATTAAAATCAATTAGTGTCAAATTAAAAAGTAAAAGATTTATATCTTGGTTGTAACACCAGGATAAGGTTAATTTCTTTGAATTATAGAATTGAAATATGTTCTGAAGAATGAGTTTTCAATGAAGTATTCAGAATGAGAAAAGTCATACTCTTTCAACTCATCAAGACTAATTGACCAATCACTTATATTTGAAAGAAGTTGAGCACAAGTGGGCCTCTTTTTGTATAACGTATTAGTCATCTTGGAAGATATTTCCTCTAATTTAGAGAATTTCTCTTTTAGAAGAATATTCATTAGGTTTTCAGTACTGTATTAGAAAGAAATAAAATTAAATATTAAAAAAATAATTTCAGAATAAAATCCTCACTCATTTATGTCAAATTCAAATAGGTCAAACGCTATAATTCCAAGGCTATAAATATCGATCTTTTCATTATACACGGAATGTTGTCTGGAAATCTCTGGAGCCATATATCGAGGAGTACCTGGACTTTGAGTGTGAGTCTTAGTTATTGAACATTCGATGAACTTGGCCAATCCGAAATCACACAATTTTATAAATCTGTGATCACTGGGTTTTTCTTTTATTAGAATGTTCTCGGGTTTGAGATCCCTGTGCATTATTTTTGGATTTGATTCGTGCAGATATTGGACGCATTCCAACAACTCTTTAAACAATTGACATGAAATGAAAAACTCAATTGTTTTCATCTCTTCCTTCTCTTCTCTTTTGAAGTAAACTTTTTTCATATCAATAATATCTCTGAGATTATGAGAACAGAAATCCATTTGAATGTAAAGACAATTATTGTTTTGAATCCACGAATCATAATATTGGACGACATATTCAGCGCTACATTTGGATAATGTGTTCACTTCTCTCATCAATTCTTCTTTTGATTTAATTATATCTTAAAAGATATTTATATTTTTACCTGGACAAAATATTTTAAAAATCTTACCTTTAACAAAAATCTTCTTGATTGCAAAAATATTTCCATTAAATTTATTTCTAACTTTATATACACTACCAAAACCACCTGTCCCCAAATGGAATACATCTCGAAATAATTCCTCATAGCGATTTTCAGTTTGAATAAAAGGGAAATAATCTCCATCAAATATATGATCATGGTGAATTAAAATTGATTTGTAACTCAATTTATGAACACTTGAATAATAGTCAAAATAGTTTTTATATTCCGTTTGTTTGATATCACATCCATTTAACTCAACGATAAACTCATCCAAAAGTGCCGAAACAATTGGTGTATAATTTGTTAGTATTGATGTGAATCTCATTTCACTATTCAGTAATTTTGGTGTTTTTTGAATTTTATGGTAATTCATAGAATTCTTATATTCACCACAAAAGTAGAGAAGTCCTTCATTTGTGAGGAAATATGTGTTATATCCCGAAGAAGCAATTGATTTCACATTTGAAATATTTATCAATTTTGGAAGAAGAAAATTTTCAGGTTCTGAAAACTCATGTCCCATATGACCATGGTGATTATGGCCCCAACTGTAGCCCTGTCCATCTTTGGTTAAAGCAAATGTTGCTGAATTTGAACACAAAATTCCTTTAACTGAATATTTGGCGAAGAAATCCAAATAAATTGGTTTCACAATATCTTTGGTATTCCCACAACCAATTTGTCCTTGCCCATTATAACCCCATCCAAATATATTCCCTTCTGATGTTAGCACTAATGTATACTTTGCGCCACAACTCACTTCACTTATTGTTTCAAAAGCAAAGTCAATAATTTCTGGTTTGAGGAATAAATTACTTTCACTTTTAAATCCCCTTGCCAATTGCCCATGATCATAACGTCCCCATCCATATAAATGATTATCATTACTCAGTGCTAATCCAAAGTTTGATCCATAAAAGAATTGATTGATATTTTTATTACACAATTCGTGTATAACTTGTGGTTCATTAACAACACTATTGTGTCCTAAACCACAATAACCGAAATCATTGGAACCAAAACCAAATACTTTGTCATCAGTTGTTATAAATAATACATTTTCTCCGTATTTGAAAACACGAAATATTTTAATATTTTGTTTCAAATCATTATTAACTTTTGAAAAAATTTCAAATTTTTCTAATAGTTTTGACATTTTCATCGACTCTCAAATGAATTAGTTGTTATCAAAGGTTTGATTCAAAACTTTCTCATTTCAAATGTTTAATTGTTATAATAAATTCTCTTTTATTAATAATGGGCTCAAATCACAATTTAATTGTTATTACACATATAACACATTAAATATTTGTATGCTTTGTTAAATGAATTTCAATCTTTATTCTCTATTAATAAATAATAAAGATCGGTTTTACAATAATGTTGATTAAATGGTGAAATTACTTTAGAAGTTCATATAAAAAGGGTTTTATTTGTTAAAACTAATTCAAAACAGACTCATTTTTAATGTTCAAAAGTCATTCCCATCGTTATTATCTTTATATCCTCAATATATAAAATATATGTTTTCTTGGCATTTAATCCCTAAAAATGTTTATATACTGTAATGAAATCCTTGAATTGACATTCAAGTTAAAAATTTAAAGTTTATTATTTACAGATTTTTGTTGTTTTCGGAAACAAATTTTTGTTTTATCATTTGATAGTAAAAATTATTTATCAATACTAGGTCAAATATCTTTTACAAATAACTTTGTAATATTATATCGATACTACGAAATTAAGTTCTATTTTGATTAAATTTTAAACATAAAATTATAACAACTAGAGCCTTGGAACTGCTATTGCGAAACCATTAGCTTGATCAATTTTTTGATGTTTTTTTGATCACCCATACACAAATGAATCAGATGACTCCCTTCAATTGCTTCAATCCCATTGTAAAATAAAATATTTTCGATGTAGTGATATCTCTTCGGTCGCGGTCATCAATAATATGCTGAGCTCATAGCTGTCTGTCCTCTGGTTTTTGAGCGCTTCATATCTGTTCTCAAGATTTGCGTCGAATTGCATCCGATCTTTGGTTACGACAATATTTATGGAAATATCACCGAAAGCCGTGCAGACTATCAATTAAGCTTAATATAACAAGGTTTAGAATTAATCAAACCAAAGATCTATACCTATACATTTTTACAAGTATGCACTCCAAACAGAAACTCTCCTAAATGTACCATAAGATCACATTCCAAAGGATTAACAGACAGCTATGAGCTCAGCATATAATTGATGAAGCATTCAAATATATAAATTTTTATATACTGTTCAATTAAAACAAATAGTGATAAAAAATAAAATCAGAATTTAAAAGTTTAATATTTAATCTAACGCAGAATGAATTGAATTCTCTTTTTAAATTTAAGCATGGTGATTATGAGAAAAATGGATGTCCAATTTGTCTATTGTCTCCCAAATTAGCTATTCAAAAGAATCAAATAATAATATATTATAATTTTTAAAAAGTTTACAGTCTGTTAAAACTTTTAAATACTGAAACATTGGAAGTTTTTCAATTGAAGCTAGACTAATAATTTGATACCTGACCTGTTTAAAACCTTATTGATAACCACATACTTACTCTTAATCTTTTGAGATCATTTAATACGACTTCCGTTGGTTTTGAAAGAATATTCATTAATCGACACCTTTTTGAACATAAAGTGTTCGTCGATTTCCAGTCCTTTATATCACAAATACAACCATTAAGTGATTTTTGAAGTTTGTTCATTTATATTTTTATAATATCATAATAAATTCTGAATATTTCTATTTATTTAATAGTTTTAGATTTTAAAAAAATTTAAGAGCCATTAAAAAAACCACAAACCTTTAAAATTAATTGAATATCATGCTTGTTTTATTTTTGTTTACTTATCAATAGGTAAACAATTGTTTGAAATAGTATTACATAAAAGGAAATGTTATTCCGAACTGTTTTGATACGACTGTCACCCAAATTTGTAAATCAATATTTTGGGTTATATTAAAACTCAATCCTCAAATTGTATTACAGTTTTTACTTCATTTGAAAGAATTATTGTTAAGGAAAGGAATGTCTATTTTAAGACCTGGCAGATTGCATTTTTTTCGGAAAAAAGGTGAAAAAATTAGCAAGATATTTATTGTTAATTTTAAATTTCTGTGAAAACTTGAACTAGTTTATTCATATTATTAGTGACTCTTTACAGTAAAAATGACTCTGCATTTGCAATCCTAACTTGCAATCTGCAAGGTCTTGGTCTATTTCATAAAGAGTGAGTGAAATAAATAGCAAGATATTTATCGTTGATTCTGAATTTCTAAAAAATTGAACTTGCTCATTCACATTATCAGTTAATGTTTGTTTATTATTAATATATTATTATTAATAATAAACCACAAAAATTGTGTCAAATTATTGATTATTTTATTGAACTTAAAAAAGTTATAAATTGAAAATTATTGTGAACTCCTGCGCGGATATAATTTACCATGCGAATAAAGTTGAGATTGATACTATTCAAATATTTTGAGATTGAAAAAACTACCTGGTTTGATACTTGTATATTATTCAACAAAATTGTTGTAGCGAGGGGAGCCATAAGTAATATTTTTTTAAAGTTTTTATAATCTAACTCTAAATATAATATTATTTACAGCTTTTGAAACTGTCTTCAATTTCGTAAATTCAATGTCAAACATGTAATAACTGGTAGTCTTTCCACGAATTTGATGTCTATCCTCTGTTTTAATCTAAAAGTAATAGCAATTTATTTTTCAATACCTTTGGAGTAGGTGTTAGTATTTGGGAGTGGGTGAGGACTACACCACAAAAAGATG
>JAQGCQ010000839.1:0-11546 GCA_034699945.1 Chamobates pusillus
TATAGATTGTTCTCAATTCTGAAATAAATGACTACACTACTTTTAAATTGACTAGATTAATAAACTCTCTCTCTCTCTCTCTCTCTCTCTCTCTCTCTCTCTCTCTCTCTCTCCAATGAAATAAAAACGAGGAAATAATTATTTAAAGAAATGCGACGAATATTATCTAATAGTTGTGATGATTATTCCATTAATTATTTTATATGACATTTCGTTAAAATACTTAAAACTTTATTTCAATGGTTGAATTTGATCATGATAAACTCAGTCAAATACATTTATTGATCAATTATTCATTATTGATTGAGTTTAAATCATTGGATTTTATCAATTTCACTATATTCTGTATTGCAATAAGCAAGGTGACAAACTAATCAATTTAGTGGTGAGAATAACACTATACCTGTTCTGAGCACTTATTTGTGCAAAACTTAATGTTAATCCAAAGCTTTGTCACAACAAATATCTTTAAAATGTGATAATCATTGGAGGAATTGACCACAATTTCAATGATAAATAAAGTGAATGAGTGGTCAATCGGTGGCCAATAATCGACATCTTTATGACAACCAATTATTTGAAGATAAGTTTGAAAAGTAATGCTTTAAATTAGTTTCGAAATCAATTAAATGAAGTTTTCAATGACTTGAAAAACATAAATCGGTTATACATAACGTATAATCATTTTATTTTCATTTTTAATAACTTTTAAAAAAGGTTTTTGTATTTGTGATACGTATTATCAATACATACAGTTTTATATACACTATATTTTAATGATTTGTTTGTCTATTGAAACAAAAGTATAACATAAAAGTTGATTAAAAACAGAGAAGAAAACAAAAAGTGATTTGACTTAAAGTTTATCTTAAGGTTAGTTTAGTTTAGTGTAAAAAGTAATCAACAGATCGAAAGTCGAATCGAACGAATGGCACATCAAAAATATTCCGATTTTAGCCGACTTTTAAACAAAAAGTTCTCAATATTTGTGAAAAGTATTAACAAAAAAAAGGTCGACTGAAAAGAGGTAGTCATCACTTCTGTCATTAAATAACATAATAAATGTTTAAATAATTGCTATTAAATTAAATGTTTTGTATTTGTTATGAGAACTGTTTGTATCACAATTGTTATGATAACAGACCTCAAAGAAACACAAATTCAAAATTGTCCTCAAAATGAATGACATTCCAAATGAACTGAAAATTTTAAAAATTTGAAATTCTTTAGTAATTTCTTCTAAATTTATATACAGACAGAAACGAATTCAATGAAATCAAACAAAATTTGAAATAAATATAAGAAATACATTTAATTCTAATTATTTATAGAAATATAGAAACGAATATTTAAATCAAAAGAAATTGTCGTTAATTTAACGGTTGTTTTGATGCACCCTTTCTTACAGTACTTTAAAGATCTCATTCACTGATAGAGTAGTGATTATCGCAAATGAAGGTGCGGTCAGAGAGACAGAGGCACACCATTTCTCACGTTTTACTCTTATTTATTATTTAATTATAACTGTATTTAATTGAAGGCGAAGTTTAGAGTTTAGTTTAGAATTTAGATCAGAGTTTAGATGCTTTTTCTTAACGATTTTGTCTCATCGATGAGTTACGATTGGGTCCGAACCCACCCCCACCTCCGGGTCGCTCTCCTCGAGGGCCGCTATCGCCTCCTCTATTGCCAGAAGAGAATTGGTTTCTGTTTCTCTGATTACCAGAAGATCCCATTTGAGAGCGATTTGGGCCCATATTTCCTCTGTTCGAATCTCTGTCTCTGAAAGATGGACCGCCTCTTCCAGTCTGAGACCTCTTTTCTTCGACATTGAATCGATGTCCGTCGAAGTAAATGGGCTGAAGATCACAATAAATGCAATCAATCAAAAATTATACCATAAATTCAAACATACCTTTTGTTTAAGGATTTGTTGAACGATATCCGGGTTTTCAAAAGTAACGAATCCATAGTTAGGAGTCTTGACATTAGAGCCCATCTTTTGGTTCTGTCTATTGATGCGAACGTCCAAAATCTTTCCATATCTCGCGAAGAGATCCCTCAGATTTTCTTCGACAATATGTTGCGGAAGATTTCCGACAAACACCTGATTCTCGTCTGGATATTGCTTTTTATCTCGAAAGTCATCGTCGCTATCATTTGGTGGAACCCTTCCCGGAGTCATTTCGCGCGACTCATTGCGTCGATTGAATTGTTGTCGATCGCGTCTAATGCCTCGACTCTCCTTTGGAGGACCACCACTATTATTGTTCGACGGAGGCTTTCCCGCCACAGAAGGGGTAACAGTGCTGTTGACTGCAGCCATCGATGGGATGGGAGAAGACTCGATCGGTCGAGTAAAAGGAGCCGACACTGGCGTCGGATTTTCAGTCTTAACGGTCGTGAAAGTCGAAGACGTAATACTCGAAAACGGCGGGAAATTATGGTTCGGGTTTTTACTGACCATATTTGCGTACGTCTTCAGTTCATTGGACTGCGGTTGCGGTGAAGAAGAAGAGTTACGATCTCCGAACTCATCGCCTTTCAAGTAGTTCTCGTCTTCAAAGGTTTCGGTTGTATTCAATTCCGGTTTTTCTTCGGTGACGTCATTACTGATCGACAATTTTTCGGTATTAGTAATAATCTCATGAACTGAACCGTTGGTATTCTCATAGTATTCGGTGTTCACATTTGTAATCGACTCATCCCTGACCTCCTTCTCTTCCCTTTCGACAGACTTGAGTGGCGGCACTTCATTACTGTCGGAAACGGTAACGTCAGTATTCTTCTCAACCTCTGAGTAGTCGTCGTCGTCCAAGAATATCTCATCTTGGTAACGGAAAATATCGTTCTTCGCGTAATACTTAGTGGTCGACTGCGGCGCCAAAACAAACGTCTGAAGAAATTTTCTCATCGGTTGGCCATCGTTTGAGAGCTCTCCCGTCACCTGATGTCAAACAATGGATGAGTTCATTATATCATCACTTATGGCACAAATGCATACCTGAATGACAACGCCTTTGCCGATAGTCTCCATGGAATCAACCTGTCTGATCTTAGCATGGCAGTCCTTAAAGTTCAAAGACATTATCTTCTTATTGATATTATCTTGGCCATAGACGGGAACCGAGACTTCTCCGGGTTTATCGAGTCCACCATGCACAAATGATGAGTCTTCTGAATAGAATCTATCGATAATCAAAACATTAGTTTTAAAGACATTTTAAAGACAATAAAATCAAACAAAAAACTAAAATTCATTCAGAAGTTAATTGTCTGCACATTTGGTACGACTGTCGGCAAAACAGTCTCATAAGACGCAAATTACAATCATCACAAATACGACATTCCAAGTACTTCCAAAATGGCGGCTTATGTTATACCTGTGCAATATTTGGGGGCCTCTGTTCAGTATTGTGTAGTACTGTCGCACAAATTCGCGGCCAACGGATTGAGGCGACGGACTCGCGTTGTTGTCCGCATTCAAATTGTTTGAGTTGTTGTTAGTTTCCATTCCGCTGACCATTGTTTCTATTGATTTCCAAAATGTCTGATCCTTTTCTCACCCGAACCTAACGGACATTCAAATCATTAAACAGTTGTCGAAAAGCATTCAAACAAATGTTAATTTAGTTATTGATTGCTTGAGATATGGATCAGTTTTACTTAATCAGTCAAAGTCTAGTCCTAATGGACAGACATATGAGAGGGCAAGTATAGGATCATCACTACTATCGCACAATCAATATATCACTCAAAAAGCAATGACTCATTCATTGCAAATGTCATCAATGAATACATTTAACTCTTTGTTCACTAAATTAACCAAATTTTGAATAAAAAATGACGAAACTATCCGTCCATTTGAGTGGACATCACATCACGTGTTTTAAGACATGAGTTGAAAAATAATTGAAAAATAAAATCAGTTTTAAATGAAATACCTTTTCAACGATAATTGCATTTAATTTATGTTTGAGTTTTAGTTGTATTAAAAACAATCGATTAATAAATATTAAAAAATAATTTCTTTTTTATGAAAAAAATGTTGAAAATAACTGAATATATTTTTTTTGGAGGAAAAAACAGATTTCAAAAAAGTTTACTAAAAAATGTTTCAATAAAAATGTTTAATAAATATTATTTTATAACTAAATTTAATTACTAATTATTATTATTACTATTATTATAGATATTATATTTGATTTTAAATATATTTAATTGAAATGATTTTCTTAACAAAACATTGAAAGTCTGTTCACAACAAGTGAGTGAATACACCTCTGTCTGTGTCTATGAAAAGGGAAAACAGTTTTCAGCCTTTTTTACGGTAAAACTGATGGCATAAAAGCCGACAAAAATGTGTTCAACAAAAGCCAAACAACGCTTTGCACTCAAATTGGTTTGCATTGAAAGGCGACCATTCAGTCAATGCTTTCCTCAAACAATTCATCAAAAGATTCGCCACTTTTTCAGTCAACATAAAAATAACGCTCCAATAAAACACATGTATTTGCGCGCACTTACCGTTAAATGCGATCACATTTTCGTCCCATTTTTCAACCAATTTAGTCATTCGTTATTAAAATTTAAAACAAAAACTAATAAAATTAATTTAATAATATTTAATTAAAACAATTGACGCTGACTGACAAAAGTAACTCGATTGAGACATTAAACTAGATCAAATGAAACTCGAGTCAAACTTGACTTCCCTTTTATTATGTTTAACACGTCATTCATTAGTCATGTTTTAGTTCCCATTTTTGACGATTGAGGGGAATGTTCAGAAAGTATGCGTTTGTAATAATATTCCCATTGAAGCCGGTTTTGGGGACAAATGCTATTAAAAAAGCTATGGATTGACTTCAATCTAATGAGAACCCAATTTACGTTATTTAGATGACAACAGAACAATGAGCGCCAATCATATGAGTTCAGTTACGCAACACTTTTGATCGACATTTGAGTGCTTTTCGTATGAATTATATCCATAAGAATATCTGGCAATACATTCATCAATACATTCATCAATTTATTTGTTGAAATTGTCCGCACATTTACTCACATAATAGTTGAGAAAAGTTGAATGCATTGGAGTTGTGTTGTGTGAGTGTGTTGTGAGTGTGTTGTGAGTGTGTTGTGAGTGTGTGTGCGCTGTAGTGAGTGTTGGGTCACATGTTTGTTGTGGTGATGTTTGGGGAGACAATCGATAGTATGCTGTAGTGATCGCGCCATTAGTGCACAGACCGTCGCTTAGTGTTGAACGGCAACACTAAACAATAGTCAGTTGAATATCGTTTCCTTGGAATTTATTGGTCTCCTCACGACTGTAACAACAACTCAACTCTTAGTCGTCAATAGAGGTAAGAGTCTTACCGTAAGACAAACACACTTTTTAAATATCATCAAATAGTTTACTTAATAACCGAAACCATTCATACATTTGTTGATTCATTCAAATCGGAATATGTTTTAGCATCAGATCTACTCTTATATGAGTTAACACTCCTTTTTGTTTCGGTTAGGCTTTACGTTAGATATCAGAACAAGAGTTTAATTTAAACCATAATATCGATGAAACACAACAACAGAATTGATATGTAGGACAACACCTCTTAATTGTCGGTCGATTAGTATAAACCAAATGTCTATTTTTGAGCGGACAAGTCGTGTAAAACGGTTCCGAACATGAATTGCGGTCCGCTATCGGTTCTCATTCTCTCATATTTATCGAGTCATACATTAAGTAAATATGAGATAACATAACATTTTTTAATAAGTTTCGAGAAAGTAGTATATAATAGAAATGGTATGAATCACGATATCAGCCGCGACCCCCACCCCCTTCACAAAGAGTTATTAACAAGAAGCAACTTCTGACTTATAGTAGGAGTGGGTCTTTTCTAAACAAACCCACAAAAAATGAGTGAAAAACGGTTTTAATGACACAAACATTAAAAAACTTGTGAATCCTTTTAGTTGGCGAAACACACAAATCGTTAATTTTACTCTTTAATAGTGTTATTGTTATATAATTGCGAGCTTGTTCATTTCATTTCACATTGGATTAGGTATAGGCAATGACCTGCAAGGTCGCATTTTTTGCATTGAATAATTGGAGAAATGATCTTGTCAAAAATAATTATTCAAATGCATTGGTTGAGAAATTGAAGTTTAATGTTGATAATATCCTAGCATATTTTATTCGATTCTGATATGCAAGAGTGTGTACTGCCGTGGGTTACAAACCACAAAAATAGACCCCTTGAGTATCACTGATTAGATGTAGAGCTAGAACTGTAGGTAACGGTTGTTGGGGTCGAGTCTGAGTTGTATTGTGTGACTGCAATAACTGATATGAAATACAACACTTTGTTTTATCGTTGGGTGGAGTCTGAGTCCAACCTTTAATTTATTATTTTCTCGTATTTTATATAATAATAACTTTTTGTGATATCATATACTTCTAAATGCAATACTTGTTGAGCAGATGTTAGGCTCTGACTCTCATTATTAGCTCACAAACTAATGAAAGTCTGCATACTTTTAGCCAATTTCACAAAAAACTACAATAACTTATAATAACTGTTAATTCAATTCATATCGAATAACATTTTTCCATCAAATAATTACTCAAATATAAAAAAAAGCGGCCGAACCTTAGAGGACACAGAATATTTAGAAATGCTACTTGACAAATTCTTCTATATTTAATATTAAAAATGACCAAGTTACAATCTGCACTCAATATTGAATTTTTCAAAGCTTTTTAGTGAAACAATAAGACAATAATTATTATAGTTAGAGAAAAATAGTCTGATTGGGAGACCATAGGTTTCGGTGCAATAGTTTTGAGGAGAATTAATAATTGGTATTCAATACAATGTATTGACTGTTCAGATGCAACAGACAAACACTTCAGCCAACACTACAAACGCCTCGACCGCCACCACTAAAGTATCGACTGAGCACACGGTAGCTGTTCCGGTGTCCGCAGCTGGCAATCCATTATCCGGTAAAAGCGAGCAGCAGTTCAGCACAAGCGCTGCCTCGACAACCGCTCAGGTGATAACAGTTGTGGCCCCTTCTCATACGACTCAGGCTCATGGTATCCATAATTACGTTCATATATTGCATGAAACAAAATAATTATTCTGTTTATTAGAAAATAATTCGATTTCAGGACAACCAGTTGTGGTACAGGTCTCGAGTGGCGGACAATTCATAGCTGTGGCCGTCTCTCCCGAAAGTGCCGGTCAGACAAGTAATGCACAGCAATCGGGTAATCCATAAACATATTATTGATTTTGATTTTTAACTCAAGAAGTTTCAGAAACCGGAACTGTAACTTCCGGTGCGGCCACGGCTTCCACTGATGAAGACGATGGACAGTCAGGTTTTGATGACTTCGCTACTGCAGCATACACCAATGGTGGCAATTCCTCTGCGATGTATGTTCTTTACATCCATTATTCAAACTTTTGAATATGAATTGAATTATTTGAAACTGTTTTCAGGACATACTATACGACCGACTCGTATACGACTGCAACCGCTTATTACAACTCGAGTGTAAAATAGGATTCAAATAACTTTCAATCGACTCATATTTTGTTATATCGATAGGGAGTCAATCAAATACTAGCGGATGGAACCTATTTGGTTATGGAACAGACAGATCCCACATTGACAGGTGCTGCCGGTGCTCAACGCACTTCTCCACAAACAGTAGGTTTCATCGATACTATAATACCATTTGTTTCTTATTTCATAACAGAATAAACGAAAAAAAGTAAAATGTTTTAAAAGTTATACTAATATTTTGGAAATATTTGCTCAAAACTAACATAATTTCTCTATTAATCCTTTCATTAATAACTACCGGTCCATGTCTTGGACGAGGAATATAAGCAATTACTAACTCAACAGCAGCAAAGAATATCAGTCCAACCCCAGACTGTAAGTCCACTCTTCATAACAAATCTTAAGAATTGCTTCGAATTTCATGCCTTTAAAGTAATGTTTAAAAAATAGTTTAATTTTTAGAATTAAAAAAATAAGTGATAAAAATAAACGGTTTAAACAAAAATCAATTAGTTTTTGATAAAAATTGTGATTTTCTTAACGCAAACTAAGGATAAACAACTCTCGTCTCACGAAAGCCTTCAATCAAACTCTAGTTCCGCTGCTTTACTAATAAACCCCTTCACTCTTCATACCGAACCGCAAAATACATCGAATCCGAGTACTGTCTCTATTAATACCAATTCTATTCAACAGTCGCACCAAAATGTTCGCGATATGGATATCGTTCACGTAATGCCACTTTTCAGACATTCCTCTGCACTGAAGTTTTTATTTCTTATCTATTTTTGAGATACAATTCCTTACGTTTTGTTTTTGTCGCACAAATTGTTTGCTTTGGTTTCAGAATCATTGGAATTACGAATTTCTTTTCATTTGTTTATAATTTTGCCATTTTTTGCACATTTTTTGAGCATTTATTGAAATAATGTTTCAGTCATTAATTGTTTGGTATATTGTCTTAATTTTAGGTGCAATGGCTTATCGAGAACTATGAGACAGCGGAAGGTACGGGTACTTCACAATCACTTTTGAAGAATTGCAACCAAAATGACCCCTTTTTGTGTGAAAACAGGTGTATCGCTTCCCCGGTCAACACTGTATTCGCATTATCAACAGCACTGTTCACAGCATAATATAGAGCCCGTAAACGCCGCCTCTTTCGGTAAATTGATTCGATCCGTTTTCATCGGACTTAGAACTCGAAGACTTGGAACAAGAGGTGATTCAATTCAATTCGGTTATCAATTATTAATCGATTGAAATGTTTATAAATTACAGGGAATTCCAAATATCATTACTATGGTATCAGGGTAAAACCCGGGTCAACTCTCGCTCGACTCAGCGATGGCAACAGTTCTGGAATTTTGAGTGGCTCAGAGTCGGCCACTCCGCCCACTAAAAGAGCGAAGTCAAGTAATGCTGTGGGAACAGCTACTAAACAAGTGGCCAACCAAACAGATAGTCATCAAACAGCAGTGACTTCGGCCACACCCGAAGTTTTGCTCTCATATTTAGGTATTTTCTAATTGTATGCATCAATTGACAGCAAATAACTTGATTTTGAATTGAATGTCACTATTAGGAGATCCCACACTAATATTGCCGACTGTTTGGCCCGAAAACCCAGAAGTGCCGAACGTTAACGAAACACAAAAACTATTTTCAAAATTCACGTCATTATATCGCTGTCATTACGACGAAATGGTCACCACTTTGGGTAATCTTCAATTCAATTCAATTGAAATGATCTGGCACAACTTCTGGCAAAGACCCGACAATTGTGACAATAAAGACGGTTCGTTCACATTTGCAGTCAAAACATTTATCAATGACTCGATTGACTATTTAGTACATTATTGAGAATATTCATGATTTGATCCATTATTTGTATAGAAGTGATGACAATAACACAATTACAACAATTGGTGTCTTCGGGGGACGAAACAAATGAGAACTCGATTCCTGCGATCGCCGATTGGATAATACAAACGGATTACACGATGTATAACGCCATCATTTCATCACTTCTTTTGCCAAACCTCTTGAGACCAATACCACAAAACCTAACGCAACAAATCAGAAATTTTGCAAAAAATATCACTCAATGGATGACTAATGCATTGATTGGTTTTGACGGTCAGTTCAGATGAGTTGCTGTTTATAATCGATATGTTTTCTAATGTTATAATAAATTGGTTTAAAAATCAGATGAGTTCGTAATGTTGAAAGTGGCGGCAGTCGGAGCATTCAGTCATACCCTTCGTCGGTACACTTCATTAAATCACTTGTCATCCGCCGCCAGAGCCGTCCTTCAAAATCAACAACAAATCCAACAAATGATAAATGACTTGAATAGAGTCGACTTTAAAAATGTTCAGGTATTCTATTCACTCTTATTGTCGAACTCAATGATTCTTATTAATCAAGTTTATTATATAGGAACAAGCAAGTTGGGTTTGCCAGTGCCAGGATGATATTGTCGAACAAATTGAGCACAGCTTCAAAGTATGTGTTAAACATTTTGTCGGTTTCTTTAATTTGAATATTTATTTGTTTAGATGTTATTACAAGAGTCGAACCCATTCGACAAATGGGGCGTTTGGTGCGAACAGATCCTCGAATTGTGTCTCACCGACGATGACGTCAGGTCTGCCACACAGTTCTTCTTCAAATGGGGATTCTATAGGTTTACAAATTTTAAATTATAATTGGAGTCAAAACTCAACTTTTTTTTTATTCAGTTCTCTTGTGATGCGAGACTTGACTCTACGGTCGGCCTCTTCTTTCGGTTCATTCCATTTGATACGCCTTTTGTACGACGAATACATATTTTATTTGATTGAACACAGAGTGGCAAAAGCCACCGGAAAAACGCCTTTACAAGTGCTCGGAGAGGTACTCCTCCTTTACCTTTTCATAAATACTTGAATTAATTGAATTTTATCCGACTTTAGGCCCGTTCTATGAGGAACAGGAGTTTGGGTGACATCACTGAACATAACACTAATTAACAAAATATAAGTATTCTTACAATCATTGACCAAAAGTTGACTTAAATTAACGAAAAATGAAATTTCATTATTAATTAAAATTAATTTTAATTTATATTTAATTTAATTAAATATTTTTAAAGAACCAAATATTTGGCAAATTTTAGTTTCGAGTTTAAAGATTGTCTTCGATTTAAAGATTCAAAATATAAAAATTGAATTATTTATAAAATGATTGATATTTTTGAAGACATATTTTAATCACATTTAAACTCGATTTCCACGAATTGTTTATTTGAAGCAAACATTCATTACTGATATCTTGTATTTTATTAATTATTGAGTTGACTCTCAAAAAATGTAAATCAGTTTTTCATTAATTTTATTATTTATAAGCAATTCATTTGTCAGTCGATAGTATTTTTGCCGAATATATGCACTCAATGTCTGAGCTTTGAAATAACAAACCGCACATCAAATGTTTGGATGTTTGGATGTCAGGACATTCTGATTGTCATTTGTTTTATATTTACAATTCTTTTTAATATAAAGTTAGACTTCTGGATAAAGTTGCATGAACAAATATCTCTTATTCTTATTCTTCTCAAATTCTTTCTTTTTTTAAAATGCCTTTCCTTTAGAAACATAGGTTTGAACTTAATTTAGCTTTTGTTGAGTCAAACAATAAAATGATGCAATTATTTGCTGAATAAGAATTGGATGTCCTTTGAGTGCAAATTATGTGCGAAAAAGTGTATAATTTATTGGTTTTCACTTCTAATCAATTGCTTGAAAGCACTCGAATTTAATCTTTGATTTAAACGTATTTTAATGAATAGTATTACAAACTATTGTTTTGTTATTATTATTATTGAATATTCATTTAGTTATTAATAATTTTCAATAATTTATGTTAATTTATAAATATTTTTTGTGCGAATAAAAGAACCAGATCCTAACAAATAC
>JAQGCQ010000840.1:0-11521 GCA_034699945.1 Chamobates pusillus
GTTAGTCTGAACCACTCTTTTGCAGTGCTCTCAAGATATGAACCAAACCTTTCAAACTTTTGTCTTTCAGACCAATTTTTACATTTTGCGCGCTCTTCAAACTCTTCGATAAATTCATTAGCTTCAAATGATATATCGCCGTTATAATTTGTAATTCTGAGATTACTACTTGTATTAAGCACATCGCTAACAGATTGAGTTACTATTTTAGCAAAATCTTTTACTGACATTTGAGGGACTGTCATTTTGAATAAGCAATAGAATCAGGTGTTTTGAGTTTTACATATTGATATTTTGCAGTTTTTGCAAGATTTTGTTTAACTTATTTCTAAATATTTCTAAATAAACTAAAGATATAACAAAAAATTTTGGATCTTATCTGAAGTCGTTTACTGTTGTTCTTCTTCGCTTGATTTGATGATATGCTGATCTGTTAGACGTTATCGATTCGATACTGGATGACAATCTTCTGCCGTTCGTATTGTTTTGGTCGTTGATTGACTTCTGAATGCTGAAATGGTATCTTTGCGCCTTCGGTTGTTGGTTTCTGATCAGTATAGTGACGATACTATCTTCGAATCTGTTGTCTGGTTTCTGATCTGTATAGCGGGGATACTTCTTCGAATCCTGGTGTCTGGCTTCTGATCTGTACAGTAGGGTTACGATCTTCGATGCTGTTGTCTGGTTTCTGATCAGTATGGTGGCGAACAATTTTCGAATCCTGGTCACGACACCAATTGAAAGCCCGGTAAGGCTTAAGCTCGGCTCCAACTGCGATGTTTGATGTAATTCACGATTTTAAATGATTAAGACTTGATTTTAATATAAATGAACACAACTTTTATTAATTAAACAACAAATACTTTGCTTCACAAAATTATACTAGAACAAAACCTAATTAAAACTAAATTTAAAGAACTGTTGTAAGCGGTGGCACCAAACTCGACATCAACTTAGCATTACTTTGGCTCTTTGAACAACTCGATGTGTAACGTATAGTGGTGTGTATAGTTGTGCTGCTCCTTCTGTGTCCGCTCCATCCTTTTATATAAGTCTCGTCTCCACTACTACTCGATGTTGTGATGCAGATGTTTGGCAGATGTTAAGCAGATGTTTAGCAGCTGTTAGGTGTAGTGTTGGGCTGATGTTAGGTTCTTCTATATGACTGAATAATATTTTAGAGAGCTTTTAAGATAATTAGATTTAGAGTTCAATATCAGTTCTATGAAATACATTTATGAGACACAGCTGCTGTTAGATAACATTAAGTTATATTGAATATATTAGAGTCAGAAGATGCAGCTGCTGTTGAATTATATTAGATTAGTAGAATTGGGGTTTACGTGAGGCAGCTGTCGAATGATGCTATACTGAAATACATTAGTTTCCAGGAAAGGCAGCTGCACAGATAGGGTAAGACGGAAGTGAGGTGAGTAAGTATTAGAAAGACATATAATTATAAGAACAGCTGCAACTTCAAATATAATAATTGATAAATATAATTAATTAGAGGACACAAATGAGGGAAATTTGATTAGCACAAAAACCAATCTTACACTACACAGGGGTAAACCCCCCTAAAAAAAAATTTGCCAAAACCCCCTAGGATTTTTCAGAGAAATTAACAGGCGGGTTTTACTAAATAATATATTGTTTCATTTATATAAATACAATAAATACAAAATTTGTATAAAAAATATCAGAATAATTCCCAAATGAACTTGGACATAGTTGAAAATAGCTGTTTTCAAACGTCGATAAATAAATTGAAAATAAATACCACTAATATTTGATATTATTTTGTTAGAAAATTATTTTAGATTAAAAATCAATTCAATTCTTTTATTTCATTATGAATTTTTGATAATAAACATATATTTTGATATATTTTATTAACTTTAAAACATCAATATTGATTTATTTAAATGCATTTCTTCTTGTTCTCATCAAAGAACTTGCCCTTGGCACAGTATCTCAGGTAAGCGACGTAATTATAGCATTGTATGAATCGATCATTATGAGCAGGATATTGTAGCACAGCATCTTTTGCAGAACAATCAAAATCTTCTTTATGAGCAAATGCACAAGCTTGCTCAATTTCATCGAAAATATGATCTGAATGACAGTAAAAGGTCATAATTTTGACCCCACGTGAACATTCATGAAATATTCTTGGATCTTTTTGGTCTACAATAAACCCATCAGAATGACCTTTACAACTTAGATCAGACGGATGGGTTGTTGTACGTTCAGAAGTACCTCTAGAGGTGGAAAGAGTAGTAGCTCTAGTGGTCTGTGCTGTAGTATATGTAATGGGTATGTCAGTAGGCGGAGTCAAAATACCATCTTTATTTCCGCAGTATTGGCCTTCTTCCACAAAAACATCTGACAAATCACAAACACCCTTGCTGGCTTGTCCATTTCTGCATACAATGTATTTATGAGGATCGGTTTTATCCTGCTTTGCATAAAGAAGGATTGGACATTCATCGCTATATTGTCCATTTCGAATAATGCAATTTTTCTTTACATTATCGAAAATGTATCCATGGTCTTTTTCAATTAAGCAAAAGTCTATGAACGAAATTTGTCCTTTCTCGCAATGATATATCCCGCCATATTGACAAAAACTTACATTCTTACCACAATAATAATAATAAGAACTTGAATATTTAGTATAGGACCGAGAGCACCATAACTGAAGATAAGGTGTAGGAGTGTTTTGAGTGATATCGTATTCGGTGATGAATTCACCAGAAACCCAATAGACAGCTAATAGAATTAAAATATTATTTTGATTATGATTAGCTTCATTTTTACGAATAACAAAGCAAGGGGAATTTTGAATTATTGATCTCAAATTTTCTTCTCTTTTTAGAAATAAAATATCTTTTTTTTGTAATAATGAATCAAGATTAATTTAAGAACTCAATAGTTATTCAAAATTCGTGCAAAAACTTTCGGGGAATCAATTATTTAAATATTATATTAATCGTCATTTCAAAACTTACACAAAACCAAAACCACGGATAATAACAATAATTTCATTATATTTCTCTTGAATTCATTTACTTCAAATGTTGACTTTTATGAGTTGAGTCACACTTTTATCAATTCTTTGAATTCTTCATATCTTTAAAAGATAACCGAAAATCACTTCAAAATTATGAGAAATTATATTTCTCTAAATGTGCAAAATATATCAATATCTTATTGAAAAGACTCTAAGAAAAGATTTCTATCATTCAAGAGTTGAATCTTTCTGATAAATAATTTGAAAAGGTTATATTGTAGTTTAAATCAATTCAATTACTTAAGAACATCAATAAAATATCAGAAAATCTATATTGCTTTATATAATATTTTTACTTGATCAGATTATTTGATCAACTTCGATAAATGATTAAGATGGTGAAGATTATCTATTCAAGTTTAAACTTGGTCTTTTGGATTTATCTGTACTATTTCTATGTATATTAAAACATGAATGCTTTCTTACCTCTTTGTTTGAATTCTTCCTTCCATTTGAATATTGATTTCTAATTTTGAAATCTAGTGCTATTATGATTCATTTTTAATTGATTTGTGTAAATGAAAAATTATAATTGAATGTACAGTACAAACCAAAACTGTGAATTTCAACTTGAATTGATGATCAATTTGTGGTGTGTGCGTGAGGTTGTGCCATAAATGACGTGTGTGTGTGAGAGGAGAGGGCACAAACACGGTAACACCCGAACCAATTGAAAAAACTTTTTCAATCTGGTTTAAACCAATTGAGTGGTTAACTGGAGGTCAACCCAAACAATGGCCAAGAAGTAGGTTCGAGACACTAATCACTTCACTTCACTTCACTGAAAGGGTCCGAATTAAGCCGACTGTTCGATGAAACAGTACTGACTTAAATCAAAACCACTTTAGAGACACTCAAAGAAAACAGATCACAAAATTGGTTAAATTGACTTTTATTTAGTTTAACATAAAATGAATACAAAATTGTGGAGACGTTTAGTGTTTCGTCTCTAAAATATAAGTGAAGAAAATATAACGAAAGCATCGCTTTTATAGTGAAAATTGTAGTGAAAAGTCACGTTTTATTAGAACTCTAGATCTTTCTAGAAATGGGTTAAGATCCGGGTCAGGCACTGAGTGCACAGTGGAAAAACTTTTCCACTGTGTGTTCAGTGCCTTTGACTATTGAGTGAATACGTGACTGAAGTCATTATAACTGAAAAGTGAGTACAAAAGTATTAGAAATGACTGTAAGAGTAATGGCAATGAATGTCAATAACATTCAATACTAAAGATTAAACTTTTGATAAGATAATAGTCAGTGATTTCTCACAAAAGTTTAAATTAAATCAAAACTAATGAATGAATTAAACAATTGTTAAGAAAACCCAATAAAAAATATCTTTAATTCAATGATTTTAATCTATAATACAATTGACTCGATATTAATGTTAAGAAAAGTTTAAATCTAAGGAATTGAACAGAATTTCAATAATTATTAAAAATATTTAAATATTGAATTCAATGTTTTGAAAATGTTTTAAACGAATAATTAAATAATAATTTTATGCTTTCAATAGTTTACACAAATATTAATAAACATTTATTATAGTAAAAGTTTAATATCTTGAGCATTTTTTGAATTCAATGAATTTCTTTAAATTAAGGATTAGTTGTCTCTCAATTTGAGGAATGAACTCTTCATTATAAATGTTCAACTTTACTGTCTTGAGATTCGATAGTTTGCTCAGCACTTGTGGGGTCCACTCACTTGCAGTGAACGGACAGCCAATCTTCAAATACTGGAGTTTCGGTAAATTAATGTCAATGTCTGTCAGTATTGTCTCTTCGAAGTTAATAGCGTAACCATAGCTAAGAAGACTGAAATGTGTTAATCCTTTTGAATTTATGAGGTCTTGAAACGGATGTAAGGGCTGGTGTTCCGAATTGCAGTAAATAAGATCTAAATCCAATCGTTTTAATCCTTTGAATATTGAAAACATTCTGTCGTTTAATCGCATACTTTTGTGATTACAACTGAAGTCAATTCTAAGACTTTTTAATTGTTTGCAATTAATTGCGATTTCATTCCAATTATGAATCAATGAATTGTCAGTTATTTCAGATTTGAGTGAAAGTTTCAAATGAACCAAATTTTTCGATTTCGAGATTATTTTCAATAGTTTTCTCATATTTTTTTCGTCGTCAATGATTTGTCCAATGAATGAATAATTTAGATTCAAATGTTTGAGTGTTTTTGCATTGTTTTCAATGAATACCTCGAACAGATCCAAGTCTTCGGGCAAAAGTTCTGAGACATCAAATCTCTTAAGTCTATTGAACTCTATTTGAGTGAATTGTGAAAAAAATTTAAAAACAATGAGTTCTTCAATAATCGGTGTTTTATTGGTTGAGTAGAAAATGTTAGAAAATTGGTCTTCAATGCGAAGAGATATCAATTTGTGGCCAAACTTATCGAAGAACTTTTTCTGAACAATTTTATCCATTAATAATCCGCCTCTGAATTCAATATGAGTTAAATTATTGCAGTTTTTAGTAATCACTTCAATCAAATCCATGGGAATATGGCGTATATAAGAGGTGATAAAACTACCATGAACATTATCATGGCTCAATAATAACCGGTTTAGTTTGGGAAACTTTTTCGATACTTTCCTCAATTGTTCAGTACTTTTGTCATTGACTTTCATATCAAATGAACACTGAGAGAGGACAGCCGTTCTTTGAAACTGTTTGGACACACACTCGAGTTTGAGTCTGTCTTTTAGTGGTAAGTGTTTGAGAAACAGTTCAGACAAATCGTCACAAATCTGTTTACTATAAGAATATCTTTTCGATGAATCACTTCTTAAACACATTCTCTTATTTGAAGACATTTTTGTTAATTAATAATCAAAACAATAATTAATTGAAAAACAAAACAAACGATAACTTTTTAAATGCCTTTCAAAACATAAACAAAACTGATGTCATATTAATTACAGTCTAACCTCTGTTTAGTAACACCTGATTTAAATGAAAAAACCATATTAAAGACTAAGTTTACTTGAGCATATATGTTGGCTAATATATGATCATGGTTAAAATAAAACGTGGTTTATTAAAAAAAAATTCTTAAAATCAATAATCAATCTAGGTACAAAAAGTTTTTTCTAAATCGATAATAGACTGTATAAATGAGACCCTATTTGAGAGCCATCTAATGTTATCCAATGAAACTAAATTAACTTGTTGCTTTAAATTTCAAAAAGAAGTTTAAAACAATCTATTTTTTAACAAAACTTTTATTGAATTCTTTATTTTGAATTAAAGTTAAAACAAAAACAAAATTAATTAATAAAATAATTGATACAATCCTTTAAAATAAACTTTTATTCAATTGATTTGAGTCTATAATAAAATAGTCTTGAAATTAAAGTTATCAAATATTCACTCAGAATTTTTAACAGATTATTTTGAATAATAAGATGACCAAGCTATATGAGAATAAACATTTTAGAGTAAAATCATCTATTAACATTGATGAAATAAATTTAATTGATGGTAAAATTAATTAATATTCAGTATTGGCATAATCTTAAGACACTTGAATTTTCTGCAATTCTGGATCAGTTGTGCCTCAATTTGAGGTCCGAACTCAGGATTATTTACGGCCAACTCTATTGTCTCCATACTTGTTATTTTGCTCAGCACTTGTGGAGTACACTCACTCGCAGTGAACGGACAGTAAATCTTCAAAGACTGTAGTTTTGGGAAATTGATGTCAATATCTGTCAGAATTGTCTCTTCGAAGGTATTGTCAGAATATATACGAAGACATAAATGTGTTAATCCATAAAAATCTTTTGAAGGCTTTAAAACTCGAAGTTTATTAAAGGGCTGGTCATCAGTGAAGTCATAACATTCACAACTGAAGTCCAATCGCTTTAATCGCTTGAATTGTTTGAGTATTGAAAGTATTGAGTCGTTTAAACTGAATTTTGGATAAATACTGAAACAAATGTTAAGACTTTTTAATTGTTTGCAATTAATTGCGATTTCATTCCAATATTTAGCGAATGATTTGTTAATTATTTCAATCTTGAGATTAAGTCTATCCTTCAGTCGAACCGCCAAATGAATCAAATTTATTGATTTTGAGATTATTTTCATAAGTTTTGTCACATTTTCCTCATCACTGATTGAAAATGAAGTGATTTCTAAATGTTTGAGTGTTTTTGCATTGTTTTCAATGAATAACTCAAATGAATCCAAATCTTCTTCTCTTAGACTATAGACATGAAATCTCTTAAGTCTATTGAACTTAATTTGAGTTAATTTCGAATCAAATGGATTGACAGTCAGTTCTTCAATATTTGGCGCTGAAGTGATGTCAATGTTTGGACACAAAACAAATAAAGACTTCAATTTGTGTCCAAAACTATTGAATAACTTCTTCTGAACTCTTTTTCCGAGCAATAAATTAAATAAGAACTGAATATGAGTTAAATTATTGCAGTTTTTGATAATCATTTCAATCAAAGCATTTGAAGCATTTTGTTTAACATAATTAAAATTGCCCATGATTATTTTATTGATATTTGGAAACCTTTTCAATAATTGTTCCAATTGTTCACGACTTCTATTAGTGGTAATAAAATGAAGTGAACGCTGAGAGAGGAATACCGTTCTCTGGAACTGTTTGGACACACATTCGTATTCGATTCGGTCTTCGAGTGACAGATATTGAAGAATGAATTGACACAAATCGTCACAAACTCTATCACTGAATGAATCTCTTCTGTAATTCACTTCAATTGACTTTTGTTTAATTAAAGACAGTTTTAAATAATGATTTTTTACACTCAATCTCTTATTTGATGACATTTTTTAATAATTAATAATCAAAACAATAATTAACATAAAAATCAAAACAAAAATATTTGTTGTTTTGTTTACACAATAAGAGTGCAACTCATCACTAATTGTTGTTATTATTAATCATTGAAATGAATGTAATATTTCTACAAAAATCTGAGTCCTATTCCTCTGTTTTAAATGCAATGTTTGGTTCAATACATTAAAAACGTTAACATTTATTGCAACCTTTTTTAGAATTCTTTGAATTTGTTTTGAATTAAAATAAAACTAAAAATAATTTAAGTTTGAAGTTATTTATTTCAATACAAATATTTTTATTTAATTTTATAATTACTATTTGTTTTTCAATTGAAATCAATTAAGAATATAATAACAATTATTAAATTCATTAATATTTTATTGATTAAAAAAATGTAATGAAATATTAATTATTAGTGAAATACTTAACTAAACCGTATAAATATCAACTCTATTTCTATCATATATTTTAAAACTCTTGAATTTCTTGCAATTCTGGATCAGTTGTCGCTTAATTTCGGGAATAAAATCACCATTTTCAATTGAGAGCTCAATTGTCTCGAGGTTTAATAGTTTGCTCAGAAGTTGTGCCGTCCATTCACTCGCAGTGAACTCCCTGTCAATCTTCAAAGACCTCAGTTTCGGGAAATTGATGTCAATATCTGTGAGAAGTGTCTCATCGATAGTCGGATAGAGACGAAGACTCAGATGTGTTAATCCGGGAATATCTTTAAGTTGTTGGATGGGCTCAAAAGGTTGAACCACAACCACCTCTTCCCATACTTCCAAATCCAATCGTTTTAATTGTTTAAGTATTGGAAATATTAGTTGTTTTAAAATAACGATATCTTTATAATTGAGACGAGTTTTAAGACTTTTTAATTGTTTGCATTTAATTAGAATTTCTTTCCAATAATTAGTAAATAATTCGTCAAATATATTAAAATCGCTTTCAATTCCCAAATGAACCAAATTTATTGCTTTTGATATTATTGTCAATAGTTTTATCAGATTTTCATTTTTATTTACCAATTCGTATAGATTTTGATAAACAAAATTGATGTCTAAATGTTTGAGTGTTTTTGCATTGTTTTCAACGAATAACTCAAATGAATTCAAGTTTTCTTGTCTTAGATATTGAACTTCAAACTTCTTAAGTCTATTGAACTCTATTTGAGATAATTGTGAATCAAATTCATTGACAGTCAGTTCTTCAATATTTGGCGCTGAAGTGATGACAACGTTTGGACACAAAACAACTAAAGAATTCAATTTATGACTAAAACTATTCAATAACTTCTTTTGAATTCTTTTTCCGATTAACAAATTATATCCGAACTCAATATGAGTTAAATTATTGCAGTATTTGATTATCATTTCAATTAAAGCATTAGAAACAGAGCACTTGGCATAATCGCCCATGATTATCTCATTGATATTTGGAATCTTTTTGAAAAATTGTTCCAATTCTTCACGACTTCTATTAGAAATGTCAAAATCAAGTGAACTTTGAGAGAGGAATACCGTTCTCTGGAACTGTTTGGACACACATTCATATTTGAGTCGGTCTTTGAGTGACAAATATTGAAGAATATATTCACACAAATCGTCACAAACTCTATCACTGAATGAATCTCTTCTGTAATTCACTTCAATTGACTTTTGTTTAATTAAAGACATTTTCAAATAATGATTTTTTACACTCAATCTCTTATTTGATGACATTTTTAATAATTAATAATCAAATCAATAATAAACATAAAAATCAAAACAAAAACATTTGTTGTTTTGTTTACACAATAAGAGTACAAATTTGTAGTAATTATTGTTACTATTATTCATTGAAATGAATGTATTATTTCTACGAACAAACTCTAATCCGATGATAGACTGTATAAATGAGATGCTATTTGAGAGCCATCTAAGGATATCCAATGAAACTATAGTTTGAATTTATAAACATTTATTAAAACTTTTTTAGAATATTTTGTTTTGAATTAAAATAAAATCAAAATTAATTAATGAAAATATTAATGTAATTCCATGGGAAATAATCTTCAATTCATTTGTCTTTTAATACAAGTTTTAATACATTTGACGTGAAATAAGTTTCCTCAAAGAATTTTAAACAGATATTAATATTAAGGCAAATATTGAGATAACCAAGATAAAGGATCATAAACATTTTAGAAAATACCTTCTATGAGTATTACATTGATAAAATTTTACCATGGTAATATTAATCAATCAATAATGGCATAATCTTAAGACTTTTAATTTTTCTGCAATTCTGGATCAGTTGTCTCTCAATTTGAGGTCTGATTTCACGATTATTTATCTTCAACTTAATTGTCTGAAGACTTGTTGTTTTGCTCAGCAGTTGTGGTCATTAATTCCTCTTTTGATAGAAATTTTTTTTTAAAGAATATTTTCCTTAATAATTATAACTTTAATCGTAATTTTATTAATGTTTTAAATTGGAAAATAATGCTTTCTTGCAGTCATTCCATTCACACACATGAGGTCTGATTTATTAATGAACACACTTTTGATGATAATTGAGTGCTGACTTCATTTTAAATGAAAGTTCGCATCCATTGATCTGACATTTGAATGGTTTTTCATTTGAATGATTTTGCTGTTTATGTCGTTTGAAATTATATGATTTCACAGATTTGTAGTCACACTCAACACAAACAAACGGTTTCTCTCCGGTGTGTCTTCTTTTGTGTTCAACTAAATGTGGTTTTTGTACAAATGTTTTGTCACATCCCTCCCAATCGCACTCATATTTCTTGATATTTAAATGTGAATTTTGGTGATGTCGAAGACTACTACCATGAGCAAAACTTTCCCCACAGTTTTCTATATCTCATTTGAAAGGCTTTTCTCCCGAATGTATGCGTTTGTGTGCAGACAAATAGTCTTTTCGTACAAATGTTTGATTACATCCGTTATAATCACAAATATATTGTCTTATATTCAGACAACTATTTCGATGTCTTTTGAGATGATCTTTAATTTTAAAAGTCTTTTCACAGCCATTGTTATCGCATTTAAAGGGTCTTTCCTCAGAGTGTATCCTCTTGTGTTGATTTAAATTACTTGAAGTCTCGAAGCTTTTATTACATCCGTTCCAAAGACAAACATATTTTCTTTCTTTCAAATGTACTGCACTTTTGTGTGAAACTAAACTATATTTGCGATAATATGTTTTATTGCAGTCTTTCCAATCACATTGATATCGATTATTGAAATGAAAGGACTTTTTATGTTTATTCAAAGAGGATGAGTTTTTATAGATTTTATTACAACCATTTATATCACATTTGAAATTATATTCACTCGAATGTGTCTTTTTGTGATTATAAAGATAATAAATAGTATTAATTTTTTTTCGCATTCTTTGAAATCACAAACAAATTTCTTTTCATTTTTATGAATAAAAATGTGTTGATTTAGATTTGATTTCTTTTCAGTATTGAATCCACATTTAGGCCAAAAACACTTAAATTCTTTCTTATTATCATAAGTTTTATCAAAAGACTCTTCGACTGAATAATTGTTTTGATAATCATTTGAATCACTAATATCTGTATCGCTGTCCAAA
>JAQGCQ010000841.1:0-11514 GCA_034699945.1 Chamobates pusillus
GGATATCAAGATACCACCACCAAGCGCAATTCTGGATCAAATTCTTGGCTTGATTATATTCACCTGGGCATTTTGGACGACTTTTGGTCTAAGATATCTATATTCATCTTGTTGATTTTATATAAGAATTTAATGTTATTTTTAACCAAGATAAATTTATTAAAAAATTGATAAATAAATTACCTGGCCATTTGGTACCAGGTTTGTTTAATATAAAAATATTTAAATCACAATTTAATAGAATTTATGCTTGTTAATTTAAAAATCATTTAGAATCTTTATTTAACTTGATTAAATTTCACTTGTTTGGAAATACATTTTACCTAGATTACTTGAAGTGTTCTAGGCTTGTATCTAGTTGTAGGACACTTGTCATATGACTGTCCTTTTATACCCATGTGCTTAACAGTAATCCATTTGTTACCGTAGAGGACCGGACACCCCGTGTGATACATATCATAATCAATATCACAGGAACTCAATAAGTGATACCAAAGGAGTGCCGAATATTTTTGCGGAAATACAGTGACGTTATATTTCGGGAAAACAGTAGCGCCGCCCACCACCTCATCGGAGAGATAAGAGACCCAGGCAGCTATTCGACCAAATGCTGGACTCTGGGTATTGTTTGGTGAATCTTTGTGCATATTAAAGATACCTCCAATATTGTACCTTACTACTTTCATTTTATCATTACTTAATTCCGAATTCAAACCTAAATATTATCATCAAAATATAATCAAGATCATTTTTGCATTCACATAAACCATGGATATACAAGTGGAATTACCTAGCTTATTTTCAATCAAATGCAAATATAAATTAGCTAGCTCTTTAGTTTGTTATGGTTTTAGTAATTTTGAAATTTAAGTAAAATTACCGGTAATTTCCAGAATTCTTCTGTCGATTGTTTTAACCAAAGAATGATTTGTTATAAATAAGTGTTGAGTAATGCGATGATCAAAATCATAAACAGAATGACCTGTATCATTGAGAACCTTGGTTGGTTCCAACTTATCCTTGGTCATATTTTTCAGAGTCTGTGCTTCGGTTTCACTCAAAAAGTTGTGAATCAAAACAATTTGTGGTCTTTTATAGAGTTCTTCGACTCTGATTCGAGTCAGACGTAAATACGGTCTCAAAGTTGTGTTCAAATAAAAACATTTCAGTTTTGATTCATAAGAAATATTCATTAGTTTTTCTCCATTACATAAATAGTCGTTTTGATCAAATAATTCTACGGGTATTATACCTCGATCAGTTGTTTCATTTGATGATTGAGCTTGCACCTGCTCAGGTATGTCCGGTTCAGTTGTATTCTTCTTATAATGAAAAACAATGTTTTAATTAAAATTCTTAATATGATCTTGTTCATTATTTGGTTAGCTTAATATAAGAACTAGATCATATCGCCCCCTGAAATCAAGATCTAAAATTGAATTAACTTGATCATTTAACTTGTTCATGCTCATAGATGGTGTTACATTACCAAGCTTAAAACCATATATTAAGCTAACCAAATAATGAACAAGATCATTTATTTTCAAAAAATAAAATTCAATGACTATAATGAACAAGAACTATTTCATAATAATATTCACCTTGTCCATTGAATCAATAAAATTAAACAAGAATTTAGCGAAAGGACTGTCATCTATCAAGTCTTCTATTGATTCCAATATTTCAGTTATTTTTTCATAACTTTTCGACTGAAAGTCTGAAACTTCAATGAACTCAAAAATATCGGACATAACCTCAGGTCTGGACTCATAGTCTGCTCTTTTGAGCGCCTCTTCAAACCATACGATGGCCGATAAATAGTCCTCATTATTGAAGGATTGCTTTCCTATTAAAAAACAATCAAAAGAATCCATTGTCTGATTGGATATGGATTTCATGACATTCTGTTCACCAGAACTGGTCTTAAATTTTAAGACACCATTTGCTGCAGAAGTCATACTCTGTTCGTAATAATAGATGAGTTTCTCGTAGGCCTCAACAGTTTCTGCAAGGTTATTTTTATTTTAGCATGCTGATTCACATTTCAATGCTTACCGGTGAAATTATATTTGCTAGGTTCAACTTTGTTAAATCCTGAAATTAATTTGAACTTGGTAATTCTTTTTGGATCAAGATTTTCATCCATAGTTTTCCATTCAATAGCAATACGTTTGATAAGAAAGTAGACATCGTTTGGATGATTGAGAAACAAATCCTTGTCTTTCAATGCGATTGTGTTTTGTTGTCGAAAGCCTTCATATGTTTGTCTCAAACGGAATATTCTGTTCTCTTCTGAAGACAAGTATTCATCGAATGATTCGATAATTGATTTTTCTTCGTCTAAATAACGGCTCAATTCATCGAAATCAGTCTTAAAACACAAGACTTTTATTATAATTATTAATAAAACTAATAATAAAAATGAGTTCATATTTAACACAAATGTAAATAATTTATGTTTTAATGTTTAATAGACTTCTGTTTTGTTAAACGAATTTCAGTTTTTTTTAATGTAAAACACATTTATTTAATTTGACATTTAATTTGACGACAGAACAATTTTTAGTAAATTATTACAAATGACTAGTTAATTTATTTATTGATTCTTCCATTTTATTCATCAGGTTAAAACTACATTAACATTTCTATAAAATCAACAAGATGAATATAAATATCTAAGACCAAAAGTCATCCAAAGTGCCCAGTTGAATCCAATTAAGTCAAGAGTTTGATCCAGAATGATGCCCTTGGCAATAGAATAATGTACCTTACACATTAACATCCTTAAAATGCTACTACCCAGGGTTACCCAAACATTTATCCTGCACCCGGTAACCTTGTTGTTTTTTGTCTCATAGTCCACGAGAATCAATATTAAAAAATTTAGCGCCAAGTATTTAATTATGATCAAGGTGTATTAAATTACTGAAAGTATGTGCGCACAGAACTCAATAATCTGTTGAATGAGTTGTCATTCATTTACAGTAAATTAAAATATTCAGTGAAAACCGATTCAAAAACAATCAAGATTGTTGAACAATCAACTAGCCCAATATTATACAAGGTAAGTGTTCTCTCAATTGTTAAGCTTACTGATCAAGATTAAATACAAAATAAGTTGAGAATAAGGACCATGAAATTGAGCCTGTTCAAATGTTTCTGAAACAGAAGTTTAAGACCAAGTTCAAACAAAAGTTGGAATCTAATCCAGTTAAATGAAGAGAAAGGAAAGTCTATTCATTGGCACTTTGAGCTGAACTTAATGACCAAGGAGAAGTTTGCGAAAATTAAAGCCACAAAAACCTGATTCTTGGACAATTAAAAGCCGGACATTCAATGTCCAAATATTGATAGATAGTGATCTAGCAACTATATCAAACAGCGATCACTTAGGATGGTCAAACAAAAATGTGTCCAAGAGCATCTATGAATTGAGTTCAATTCAGTGTAAGTTTGATGAAAATAAAACATATCTTAATTATATGATTATTAATAGCTTGATATTTATTCATAGTTTTTAAGTCAAAACTGGATTTACTCGGTACTTCAGTAATCTCAATAAATTTTATCAAGAAATTAATAAAGATAATTCTTAACTGGCTGAAAATGAGGCAAAAATTGATAAGAATGGAAAACAAATCCTAATGGCATTTGATTCTTCAGATTAATTATTTCAAAAGTCCAAGGTAATTTAATTATCTGGTTTTTTGTTTTTATTGATAATAATTATTGTACTTGGATTTTTTTTTATTTATTGAAGAAAAGACAAGCAATCATGATACTACTTAAAAGATTACAAGGACCAAATCATATATGAAGTGATTAATTTAAATGACCAGTTCACTTCAATTCTACTAGGGCGAAAAGATTCATAAACTTGGTGATTATTTTTTCGACTTTTGAACCAAGTCCCCTAATTGGAATTGGTCTTGGTTTTGTTGCCATTTGGTGACCAAGACACTGATCATCATTGAAAAACAAGGCTTTCTCACCATCAATTTAAGCTGATCTCAATGTCCAAGGAGATTTTCGCAAAATTTTTTTAATGCAATTTCGCAAACTTCTCCTTGGTCATTGAGCAATGCTTTATTCATTGAAAGCTAGAGTATTCTCGAACATATCTTATATTTAATCTATTTACTAAATTAACCTTGTTAAACTAGGCGAAGACCTTAGCGGCGAACCTTTAATTTAAATCATCAAACATTTAGTCAAAGAAAACTTCAAATTAAATGATTATTAAATAAATAAAATTTTTGTTTTTTTTTATTTTTTTAAAAAAATGAACAATTTTTCAACAACTCAATTATTTGCACTTGGCTGAAAATAAAAAGACCTGGTTTAGTAGAGAACACGCTTTAAAAGAATAATTTATTGAAAATGATATAACGATTTATACAAAGAATTATTTTAGAAATCAATAATTACTCAAAAATTTTACTCAATTTTAATTTAGAGCCAAATATATAATTATGATCAAGGTGTATTAAATTACTTAAAGTATGTGCGCACACACTTAGAAAACACCTGAAAAATGTGTTGAATGAGTTGTCATTCATTTACAGACAATTAGAATATTCAGTGAAAACTTAATTAAAACAATCAAGATTGTTGAACAATCAACCATGCAGCTCAATATTAAACAAGGTTAGTGTTCTTTTAATTGTTCATCTTACTGATCAAGATTGAATACAAAATTAGATGAAAATAAGGCCAATAACGATGAGTCTGGTCAAATGTTACTGAATCAGAAGTTTAAGACCAAGTTCAAACAAAAATGGAATCTAATCCAGTTAAATGAAGAGAAAGGAAAGTTAATTCATTTGCAATTCGAGTTAAGCTTAATGACCAAGGAGAAGTTTGCGAAAATTGAGTCAACCATTGATTCATTGACAATTAACAACAGGAGACTCAGTGCCCAAATATTGATCTAGCAACAATCAAACCATGTGATCAATTAGGCTGGGCCAACAAAACGGTGACCAGAAGCATCTATGAATTTAGTTCAATTCAATGTAAGCTTGGTGAAAATAAAACATATTTTAATTATATGATTATTGATAGCTTGATATTTATTGATAGCTTATGAGTCAAAACTGGATTTACTTGAAAATCATGAAATTTTCAGTGGTTTCAACAAATTTTATCAAAAAATTAATAAAGATACTTTTTACCTCGCTGAAAATGAGGTGAAGAAAAGGAGAAAGATAAATATTTGGTTCGAAAACAAATGGAAGAGACTTTTGTCTCTCGAAACTCATTCTTTCAAAAGGATCGAGGCAATTTTAACTATCTGGTTTTCTATTTTTAATAAATAATAATAATTGTACTTGGTTTTATTAATTGAAAGACAAGAACAATAATTATCATGCAACTACTGATTGGGCTGAAATGCAAAATTTTTATTAATAATTGCATTTAATAATTATTTGTACCTAGACTATTTTTTTGGTGACCAAGACCCTGATCATCATTGAAAAGCGAGGTTCTTTCAATAATAATTTGAGCTGATCTCAATGTCCAAGTAGATTTTCGCGAAAATATGTCATGCTATTTCGCAAACTTCTCCTTGGTCATTGAGCAATGCTTAAATCATCGAAAGCTAGAGATTTATTGAATATAACTTATATTTTATATATTCACTAAATTAACCTTGTTAATCTTTAAATAGGGCTTTAATTAAAATCATTACACATTTATTCAAAGAAAATATTCAAATTAAATGTTTTATAAATTAATTGAATTATTGTTTTTTTTACTTAATTAAAAATAAACATTTATTCATCGGCTCAGTTATTTGCACTTGGTTGATTTTTATTTGAAAAATAATTCTAATAAATTGATAGTGAATAATAGTTAGTCGAACATTAAAATTAAAGCCTTGATCAATTGACTTTGTTAAATTGTTTAGGTCCAACTAGCAAGAACAGTGTTCTAATTGAAAATAATGTAAAATGACCTAGTTTTAATAGAGACCACACTTTATAAAAGATTAATTTATTTGAAATTATTCATCGATTTATACAAATAATTATTTTTAGAAATCAATAATTACTGAAAAATTCAATTTTTATTTTAGCGCCAAATATAAAATAATTATCAAGGTGTATTAAATTACTGAAAGTAAGTGCGCACACACTTAGAAAACACCTGTAAATCTGTTGAATGAGTTGTCATTCATTTACAGACAATTGGAATATTCAGTGAAAACTTATTTAAAATAATCAAGATTGTTGAACAATCAACCATGATAATCAATATTAGACAAGGTGATTATACTATCAAATTTTCAGGTTAATGATCAAGATTAATTCGAAATTAGCTCAAAGTAAGGCCCCGAATATTGAATCTGTTCAAGGGTTTCCGATAGAGAGAAATAAGACCAAGTTCAAACAAAAATTGAATCTAATCCAGTTAAATGAAGATAAAGGAAAGTTCATTCAATTCGAGATGAGCTCAATGACCAAGGAGAAGTTTGCGAAAATTGAAGGACGCACACCCTTTGTGCAAGATTTAATTGGAAAATTAATTAAAGTCACCAAGTTAAATATGATAGACTAAAGAACCTATAGGAAAGAGGAACCAAGGAAAAAGGTCTTTTCGCAATGATGCCACGTTACTTCTCAGTTGTCAAGGTCTAAATTTGAAAAATATCAATTATAAATTCTAACTAGGTTTAATTATAAACTTTGCTTCTATTTTTAGTGTCATCGCAGTGTAAATCTCCTTGCTCAAAAATCAGAGGAGATTTATCAGAGAATGGCGAATAAATTTCGGCAGTTGTGGTTCCAAAACAAGATTGGAGTTCCCTGTGCTATTTGGTCACTAAGATATGACCATGGTATTCATCAACCATCAAAAGACTGTGTTCTTTCAACAATTTGAGCTAATCTCAATGTCCAAGTAGATTTTGGCGAAAATTAAAGTCATATAATTTCGCAAACTTCTCCTTGGTCATTGAGCAATGTTCATTTCATAAGAAGATGAAGATTTCTTTATTTAACTTCTTTTTTTAACTATTAAGTTTACTAAATTAACCTTGTTAAACTAAGCAATACCTTGAGCACCGAAAATATAATTGAAATCATTACACATTTAGTCAAAGAAAACTTCAAATTAAATGTTTTATAAATTAAAAAAATTATTGTTTTTTTATATTAATTAAAAATAAGTATTTTTCAATGACTCTAACATTTGCACTTGGTTGATTTTTATTAAAATAAAGAACGAAATGCCAATATATCCATGGTAATTATTTTTCAAATAATAATGGAAAGGGCATTTAGTAAATAATTGTTGGGAAAACACTTAATTTACAGTTTAATCTTGATCAATAGATTCCAGATTCATTTTGACTTAAAAATTCAACTAGCAAAAACTGTGTTCTAATTGATAATAATGTAAAAAGACCTTGTTTAGTAAAGATCACGCTGTAGGAGAATAATTTATCTAAGATCATAGATTCTTTTGAACCAAGGACAAATATATAATAAAATATTGATCATATATTTTCAAATGATTTATCCATTTATTCTAAGAATTATTTTTAGAAATCAATAATTACTCAAAAATTTTAATTTAGCGCCAAATATATAAATATGATCAAGGTGTATTAAATTATTGGAAGTAAGTGCGCACACACTTAGAAAACACCTGTAAATCTGTTGAATGAGTTGTCATTCATTTACAGACAATTAGAATATTCAGTGAAAACTTAATTAAAACAATGTAGATTGTTGAACAATCAACCATGCAGCTCAATATTAAACAAGGTTAGTGTTCTTTCAATTATTCATCTTACTGATCAAGATTAAATACAAAATTAGGTGAAAATAAGGCCTATAACGATGAGCCTGTTCAAATGCTTCTGAAACAGAAGTTTAAGACCAAGTTCAAACAAAGATGGAATCTAATCCAGTTAAATGAAGAGAAAGGAAAGTTCATTCAATTTGAGTTGAGCTCAATGACCAAGGAGAAGTTTGCGAAAAGTGAATCACCCAAAACCTGATTCTTGGATTAAGAACCGGACATTCAATGCGCCAAATAGTGATCTAGCAAAAGTATCAACCAGTGATCACTTCCAACCATGATAGGAATACAAACTGTGTCCAAGAGCATCTTCGAATTCAGTTCAATACAGTGTAAATTTGATGAAAAAAAAACATATTTTAATTATAAGATTATTAATCGCTTGATATTTATTCATAGTTTATAAGTCAAAACTGGATTAAACTTGGACATATGGAAATATGAGTTCCCTTTTTAATAGTCTCCAGGTCAGGGCAAAAATTGTATTCGCCGTGTCGTCTGCGTCCGGTGGAAGACCTATACTTGCACCAAGCAATCCCTCTGAATTTATCCAGATCTTTTTTAACTCATCAATATGACCAATTAAGTGATCATGATTCATTTTGAATTCAGTTAAGATCAATGAATTGAGGCCCCAAGCTAGATCAAACACCTTAACCTTATCCAAAGATGGTACACCTCAATTATTTTCTGTTATCACCTTGGTGATATGGTCAAAACTGCTGCCAATTTTAATACCCTTGAAGAGTGCAAAAGCAGTTGCTCCATACGAACAACAAATGAAGTCCCAAGGTAATTTAACTTTCTTGTTTTCTTTTGATAATAATTATTTGTCTTGGACATTTATCGCATGAAGAAAAGGCAGGTGGTTTATCGTCGACCAACTGAATTGGTCGAATTACCAAGAATGAATTAATAATTCAATAGAATTCCTGAATTCAAATTCCATGTTTGGTGACCAAGACTTCGATCAAGATTTAAAAGCAAGGTCATTTCAATGATAAATAGAGCTGATCTCAATGTCCAAGGAGATTTTGGCGAAAATTTGTCATGCAATTTCGCAAACTTCTCCTTGGTCATTGAGCAATGCTTTGATCATCGAAAGCAAGAGATTTATTTAACAAAACCTTTATTTATTCTGTATTTACTAAATTAACCTTGTTAAACTAAGCAAGGACTTTTGCGCCGAACCTTTAATCAAAATCATTACACATTAAGTCAAATAAAACTTCAAATTAAATATTTTATAAATTAATAGAATTATTGTTTTATTTATTTATTAATTAAAAATAAAATATTTTCAATGACTCGGATATTTGCACTTGGTTGATTATTATTTGACACATATATTTCTAATTAATTCATGGTGATTATTTTTCAAGTAGCAATGAAAAATATTAGTAAATAATGATTAGTTAATCCTTAAAATTACAGTCATGCCTTGATCAATTGACTTTGTTAATTAGAAATTCAACTAGCAAAAACTGTGTTCTAATTGATAATAATGTAAAAAAGACCTAGTTTTAATAGAGACCAACACTTTAAAAGAGTAATTTACTTAAAATTATTCATTGATTTATACAAAGATTATTTTTAGAAATCAATAATTATTCAAAAATTCAATTTTTATTTTAGCGCCAAATATATAAATATGAACAAGGTGTATTAAATTACTGAAAGTAAGTGCGCACACACTTAGAAAACACCTGAAAAATCTGTTGAATGAGTTGTCATTCATTTACAGATAATTAGAATATTCACTGAAAACTTAATTAAAACAATCAAGCACCATCGAACTCAATATTAGACAAGGTGATTATTCTATCAATTTTCAGGTTAATGATCAAGATTAATTCGAAATTAGGTCAAAGTAAGGCCCAGAATATTGAATCTGTTCAAGTTTTTCCGATAGAGAGGAATAAGACCAAGCTCAAACAAAAGTTGAATCTAATCCAGTTAAATGAAGAGAAAGGAAAGTTCATTCAATTCGAGATGAGCTTAATGACCAAGGAGAAGTTTGCGAAAATTAAAGCACCCATAATCATTGTGTAAGGTTTTATTGAATAATTAATTAAAATCACCAAGATAAACTTGCTAAACTAAGTTTTGTTTGAAGGTGCATACCTATTTTCTCCGATTCATACTAGGGCAATTGTCCCGCCCAGGAATATCGGGAAGAACCTATAGGGAAGAAAATCTTGTGTGGGTATAGCACTCTGTTTTCTCCCAGTTATCAATGTATGAATTGAAATTATCAATTATAAATTTGACCAAGATTTGAATAACCTTGGCTTCTATTTTTAGCTTCATCGCAGTGTAAATCACCTTGTTCAATAATCAGTAGAGATTCATTAGAGAATGGGGATTGAATTTGTGGTCACCTGTGATCACAAAAGATAATCATTTGTGGCTACCCTTGGTCATTTGTGGTCACCGACAAATTGGTGACCAAGGTTTTCGTCGAATCATCGAAGGACTAGGTCCTTTCAATAATTTGAGCTAATCTCAATGTCCAAGTAGATTTTGGCGAAAATTAGAAACATATAATTTCGCAAACTTCTCCTTGGTCATTGAGCAATGTTCATTTAATCAAACGATAAAAATTTCTTTATCTTAACCCCTTTTTAAACTATTAACTTTACTAAATTAAACTTGTTAAACTATGCAAAGCCTTTAATTAAAATCATTATACATTTAGTCAAAGAAAACTTCAAATTAAATGTTTTATAAATAAATAAAACAAATTAATGTAATTATTATTTTTTTATTTATTAAAAAATAAACATTTTTCAAAGACTAGGTTATTTGTACTTGGTCCAGAATTCAATAATTACTCAAAAATTCAATTTTTAATTTAGCGCCAAATATATAAATATGATCAAGGTGTATTAAATTACTGAAAGTATGTGCGCACACACTTAGAAAACATCTGAAAATCTGTTGAATGAGTTGTCATTCATTTACAGTTAATTAGAATATTCAATGAAAACTTATAATAATTAAACAATCAAGATTGTTGAACAATCAATCATGGAACGCAATATTTGTCAAGGTGAGCATTCTATCACTTTTTAAGCTTACTGATCAAGATCAATTCAAAAATAGCCGTATTTAAGGCTCGAAACAGTGAGTCTATGCGAAAGTTTACTGAATTGGAGATTAAGACCAAGTTCAAACAAAAATTGAATCCATTCCACTAAAAGGAAGAGAAGGGAAAGTCTATTCATTGGCATGAGCCTAGCTCAATGACCAAGGAGAAGTTTGCAAAAATTATGCCTGTGTAAGCTTCCATTGAATAAATCATTAATGAAATTAACCAAGCACAACCAAGGGTGTAGAGATTAAATATCCTTTGAGATTTGAACTTAATATTCTTATCTTGTCCATGTTGATTAAAAATAATTGAAGTTTGAAAATAACCAAGATTTTAAAGCCTAAACATATACCAATTACTTTGAACATTTGAAAATTACCCTGAAGGAATTGAAAAACTTAACATGATGATAAATCCACAAATTTTCCCTCACTTATATACCCAGTAAAGCCTGGAGATGATTGATTTGAAAGTTTTAAATTATTTACCTGGCTAAACTGAGCTTCTTTCAAAGATGCGTGGTGTTCTCTTCCTGGGGGCAATACGCACTAGGTAAACTTTGCCTAACTAAGGAAGGCAAAAAAGGAAAAGGTCCAGATGCCCTAGGTAAA
>JAQGCQ010000842.1:0-11507 GCA_034699945.1 Chamobates pusillus
AAAAAAAACTAAAAACAAATAAATGTTTACACAATTAATAATATTTTAGAGACAAAAGTATTTGAAGAAGTCCTCAAACACTGATCACAATCTAAGCGTCGGATATTGTGAGTCATGACTAATATGTTCAGAGATCCTCTGTTTGATGCTCTGTGTGTCCGCTCCGTTAGTCAAGCATTTGGTGAACGGATGCAAACTTATAAAACAAAACAAAACACAACAACCAATCAATCTATTATTCAATTAAATATAGACATTGTTAAGAGTGGGCTACTGTTGTGCTGTTCATATGGCAGCCGATGGCTGATGGTATACCACTGGTATAATACCAGTCCTCAAAAGCGTTTGAGTACTTCATAACTAATACTAACTTCAAATAATTTCAAAACTTCAAACAAAATTCAAAGTTTTCTGTTTTGAATTCTTGTTGACATAATTCTAATATTTAATTAATTGGTTATTAATTAAGAAAAATGACTGAATTTGGCCTAAAGTTAGGAATATTGACTCATAATATCCCTTATATTTAAGTTATAACTAAATATTAATACAAATATTTGAGGCAAAAATTTGACTTTTAAGACAAGTATAAAAAAGTCATTAATAACGACAATTAGAACACATTTTTGCCAAAAAATATCTGCAAAAATTACAAAACTATTTATCACAGTTTGAAAGATGAAAAACCGATAATCATTTTAATTGAAGCGCTGAAAAAATATCGCAATAAGTTATGTAATATTTAACAGAAAATTAGAGACATTTTCTTCAAACGAAAAAATTATATCAATTTTTATGAAAGCATTGATGCCTTTTATGCCACAAAATGATGATTACATTTTGGATTTGAGACTCACATTAAGCATATTAGAGCACCGGTACCTCACATAATATATTGCATACACTGTTGTGCACTCATCTGATGGTGACGTTGAGGTGCCCAATAATGGGTATACCTCATGGGACATATGAGGCTGAGTGCTATTATCAACGCTACAGAAACTCATCAACTAATAACCAGAGTATTAGAGACAACATCTGATAATATTAATAATGTTATACCAAACCTATTCAGGCATTGACTGACTCTCCAACTGCTCTCCACTCAAATGGATTGCTTATAAAACGACACAACATTTATGAAAATATTTCTTCAAATTCTATGAAAACATTTTGCCATCAATTTTATGTATTTATGTTTTTAATCCTAAATGAGAGGACTCGACAAGACTTTAGCTGTAAATGGCTTTAAATGTCTTAAATCGCCTCAGAATTTGATTTATTGCTCGAAGAGATTGCGATAATTTCTAATAGAGATAAAAATCAGAATAAAATTATAGTCTTTTCATTGCATTCATACGTTTTTCCAAATGATTTTTTCGATGGTTTTATAAAATAAAAATGAAATCATTTCTAAAGCACTGATAATTCGGGAGAAAAATTGCTTTTTTCAAACAAATATTTGAAGTTTTAATAGAAAATTCCGACACGAAATCACATTCAAATGGTGTGAATTATCTTATATCCAATGTTAACAAGGTAAATGCAAAGGAAAAGGTGCAAAAAAGCTTTTCTTCATTACCGGATGAATAATGGCTTAAATCAAAATCAGAGATTAAATGAAAATAAATTGAGTCCCGAATATGTGAGCAAAATGTTTAACATTCAAATGCAAATTACATAATAATAATTTGCCTAGCACCAAAAACACTTAATTTAAATGACAAGTTGACTTTAGTAAAACAAGATAGTTTCTTGTTTTGACAGTTGTTTTCCTACACTAAAATCAATAAATTTATTTAGATCAATTGGTATTGAAGTAACAAGACCAATTTTTTATTGGTTAAATTATATTTGCTTGATTTCATGCATCAGTCAAATAGATTACTTCATTCACCTTGGTTATTTTAATGTTTTAATGAGTAAGATAAGTTTTGAAAACCAATTTCAAAGTCTGATGAGAAACGAAATGAATTTAATTTGAATTAACCTTCGATTTTGATATATATTTTTGAAAATTGAGACTAAAATCGATTTCATTTCAATAGGAAATAAAGTGAACGAATCAGAGCTGAAGTCAAATTATAAGCAAGTTAGTTATAAGTAATAATTTATTGATTTATCCTGTTCGAGTTTCGAGTTTCGATTTCCAATCAATAAATACTTCATTTTTTGAACTTTATTTCGAAGACTTTTTGAAAAAATTGATAATTCTTTGAACAGAAGTATTGGTATAAAAATGTGAACCAGTTTTCCAATAGATTTGTCGTTTGATAAGTGTTTTCAAAATTTGAACATTTTTTCACTTAAATTACTTGATTTTTTTAATCAATTGTATTGATCACCAATAGATTAGAGACTATTAAATGGTGTTTTGCACCGATTTTTTTGGTGAACCAAAAATCGAGAGAAATATTTTTCAAAACTATCCATAAAAAGTAATTATATTTCTTTACAACTTTTCTCGACTTTTCTCGATCTCTAATGCAGTATAAAGTGATTAAGTATTAATCAATCACTTATTTCGCTTATTTTTTCAGTTTTCGTAACCTTTTTCTCACATTTGAGACTAATTTTTCTCATTAAGAAATATTTCAAATTATATTTTCGATTGAATTTTAAAAAATCAAAAATTCAATAAAACAATAATTTGGAAAAATTTCTTATAAATCAAGTCATTTGTGAAATCAAGACTAATGAAAATCAAAAGCTTATATAATTTTAACTAAGCAGGGTCATACTTTGTTCAAAGTAAAATACTTGGTTAGATATGAAATGATAGTATATTTCAAAAATATAAGAAACCCATAATTGAGGGCTAATTAAAGTGATTTGAAATTATTTTAGTCTCGAATTTAAATTATGGTTTTATCACATCCTAAGGCCTCTGACCTTGGCTATTTCTGGACTCAACTTTTCTGTCGATAATATAAAATCTGGTTTTGACTACTAATTAATTGCCATTTTTATAATAAATCCTTGAGATTAGGAAAACTACAAACAATTATATTATTCTAATTAACATTATTTTTGAGATCTATTTTAAGAAATAAAATTTCAAACTTATTATTCATAATCACATTAATCAATGAAATAAAAAACAGTCGGAAATTGATTAAAAATAGAAAAATGTCTAGGAGCAAAATATTCTTGTCATCGATAGCATCGATTTCCTTTAGAAAGTATATCCACAACAAACTAATTAAGCTCTGGTTATACATGGCTTAAACTCAGTGTTATTTTTTCGTTTTTAATTTGTTTTTACCTTTTTAGTAAAATTGAGGAAAGCTATCGATTAGATGTCTGACCAACAAATCAATTAGTCGTCTCTTATCTTATCTAAGATTTCAAAGAAATTGAAAGCAAAGGATTGAAACCAATTTTGATTTGAAAAATATTCCGAAGCATTGATTTATTTCATAAATAAAATTGTTTTCATAGAATTTAATGCCTTTTGAAAGCATTGATTTTATAATTTTTGCGTTCAATTCAGTCAATTCAGTCTTTTGTATTCAAGGAAAACTACTGAACAATACAACGCTATTCTACCCTTTTTTCTATTAAATTCCAATAATTTTTGAGATCAATTTCATGTGTATCTAGGCAAACTAAAGGGGAACCAGCTATACATCATATTCAATAGCGAAACGTCAAGTACTGCCCAATCGTTTATTATACACTTTTACTCAATAATAATAATAATTCATTTTTTTTATTTTTCTCAAAAATTATAATTCTTTGAAACTTTTCTTTTCATTTGAATAGAAGTGTATAGAAGTGGAGTCAATGATATGTCTAATGATATGTCAATTAGATCTCAAATAATTGAATTAATCAAAGAGACTATCATTTAATTGAATAGAAGTCACGCTACAACTGATAAGTAAATCGAAAAAAATTGAGTGGAAGTGCTGTGCAATTGGGAGAGACAACAAAACTTCACTCGATTCAAATTAGCATTGAGTCATAACATCAAGGCAATTCTATAACCAAAATAATAATCTAATCGTTTAAAGGGTTAACGACTTTAACAAGTTTAGTTTCGGTCACAAAGAGGATGAGGAATAAGTGGGTGCTAGGTCATCCTATCAACAAAATGAATTGAGCGAAATATCAATGAATATTGATTTATAGCTTAAATAACTGACATCTAATTAATGCATAATTTGAGAAACTTTTGATAAACAAAATAAAATTTAATAAAAGTGACCTAGACACATCACACACGACACAAGACCAACACATTATCGCTCGTCATATCTGATTTGATGTCTTCGGGACATATAATTATTGAAAGAGAACACCAAGATCAATTTACTCAGGGGGTAAAGGGAAGGGTAAATGGCAGATAAACCTGTAATGTTATATTTTGTTGAAAAAACATGCTCGAGTATTTTTCGAAGTTCATTCGAGTTATAAGCCATCTTGGTGGTCCCTGGGGTTATGTCTATCTGTTTGACTGTAGGCAATGGACTCATCCCCGGAGAGACTATCACTGAATTGAAACTAAATGAGTTGTTTATCATTTTCACCCTTTAATCAAAAATGATTCATAAACTCTCCAAAAATTGAAAGTAAAGAAAAATTAAGATAACATAAAGTAAAAAAACATAACACAACATAACCTGCAAAAAAGTTTAGACACGTGCTTGAAGTCAAATAAATCTTTAACAGAAAAAATGCTTTTAATACTTTTTATGATGAATTGGATCCCAAAAATTACCATAGATTTGGACTGCCATAGACTCAGACTCTGAATGTATTTCCAAATAAATCACTTTATTTTTTACAATCAGATAACGAAAATGAAATTCATTTAAAATATTGCAAAATGTTTTTTATGCGAAAATAATTTTATGTGAAACGAATGGCAAAAGAAAAAAGGTTTTCATAAAAAAAAACTTGTGATCGCTTTCAAAGGCCAGTTATCCTTCATATCCTTCACAACTGATTCTGTATTGCATTTGAATTCATTTCAATTGTCAATTGTTTGTATCAAACGATTGATCGATTGCTACGACTCTAAAGCAATCAATTTTCATATACTTATTAATCAGAAGGAGACAGAACTGGTAGGACTGACAGCACTGGCAACAGCTATAAGAGCCATAGGGGGGCTAAATAACCAATTTCTTTATGAAAACTCATCTTGGCACTGATATCGTTTGCACAACTCTACAAATTATTCAATGCTATTGTTGTGAACAGTAGTGAGAATTGAATTTAGATTATAGTCATAACTCTTAAGGCATACAAACATCTAATTCTGTTCGCATTTAAATACCTTTGGTTTAAGTCATAGACTTTTCTTGTCTATGACTCTAACGAGCATTTAATGACAAAACAATTAATAATTTTGTTCTAAACCTCAAAAAATAAATTAATTTTAATTGTGAACAAATAATAATAACAGAGTTTTCGGCAAATATTTTTGTGAATTCTGTCAAAAAAGTTCAATTTATAATAATTTTTTCGTCTAAACTATCATTAATAAAATACTATGATTTTGATGTCTTGAGGCTAACCATCAGATTATTAGTGTTAGAAATCAAAGAACTTTAATAACGGTATCCTTAGATGAGGACTGATATTTGCACAGCTATTCGCACAGTTATCATATTTCTAGAGCACAATACCTGTACTGATAAAAAAACAAACTATAATTCAATGCATAAATGAAATTACATTAAAGACAAGGATTTTCCATAATATATACCATTTGTTAAGGAATTCAATTCAATGCCATTCAATATAAGAATAGAGATTTCGATATCAAATTCAAACAAAATTTTTGTTTTCTCAATAAAATACTTCTTGTAATTTATTTAACCTTTTGATGAACTATTATTATTCGGTTTCAAATTGGCTAAATATGACCTAGATTATCACAAATATTCTCTATTAATCTTCAAATAATTTTGTTTTGAATCTCAAAGAAACTAATTTTTATTTCTTTTGATTTGTTTTTTAAGAACAAGTTTTCACTTTCCATCGGAGGATAAAAAGTATTATAATTATGCAAAACATTTGCACTTAACTTATGCTTAACTTAAATATTATGCAAAATTAATTCTGATATAACACTCTGACTGTCATTATTTCAAAACAGTTTTTTTCTCTCATTTGAAAGACTAGTAATTATTATTTCAGCAAAAAAATAATGATTTCTTTTCTTTAGAAATTTTGGTTCGGATTTCGAAATATCTGTGATTTGAATCCAATAACGAATTAATCAAAACTTCAAATGAATTCGAGTCTAAAGTATTTTTTTCTCTCGAAAAATGTTTTATTCTTTTCATTCATTTTTATTATCATTGAATGTCTAAAATGGTATTTAAGATCTGAAATGATTTCGAATTCAAATCAAATACAAATCCGTTTTGAATTTAAGCCAATTCTTTAAGTGAAGTGATTTGAGATAATTTCAATGAAATAACTTTTAAATAATTTATAATAAATTTCTTTTAAGTACATTATCACAGTTTAAGCAAAAATATTATCATTTGGTCGTAAAGTTATGTCTAAAACAGTGATAACCAAGAGGTTGATACTTAAATAGCATACCTCCAGGACTTTTTGCTCGATTATCCTCCAAAGTTATTTCCTAAATTGACTAACCTTGGCGATCCCTCGGCTAAAAATAATTTTTCTTTTTCAAAAAAAGTCAGTCAAATATTTTTTGAATTCAAACAAATCTAGTTTTCAGATTATATTGAATTTCATAAATTTATTTATAATTCACATACTTTTAAATATTTCACTGAATATATTCGCAGATTATTATAAGGAACTAATTTGTTGTTAAAAAAAATAAGACTAATTCATCGAAATAAAAGTAAAGCATTTGAAAGATTAAAATTCTAAACTGAAAATATTGTTGCTTTCAGTCGTTTAATACTTATTATAAGTTATTTAATATAATTAATTCCAAAAATATTTTCGAAAATCTTATTGAATCGAAATTTATGTCTTTTGCCGACAATATTCGGTTAAATTCAAAGGCAAAACGAGATGTGCAAGCACATCTCTTGACGAACATATGTGTTTGATTGATAATTGAACTAGAACAAACATTCTGTCCATATATTGGTTATCTCTGTTGAACAGGTAATGACATAAAGCATATCAGAGTTCAAACAACTTTTAATTTGTTGAATTCCAAACAAATTTGATATAAAATACTTTTGTGATAACAATTTTTCGCAAATTTTCGGTTTTTGTCAATCGTTTGATATTTAGTTTCATATATTTATCAAAACCAATAAATCAGTTGAAAAGTCTTTTTACGGAATTTTTTGTTAGATTTTTCTTATGGATATGTATATCGTGTAACTGATAGATAGCTTAACTGATTAAACAAAGAGCAGATGTGATGCAAATATTGAAAAGTACTGCAGGACTGCCACTAATGGCCTATTCCTGAGCTCGAGACCAGAATCACTAACGAGTATTCATCGTATGAATAGTCAAATCACACGTAGTTTTTATTATACGCAGGAATTGAATGAACTAAAAATCATTATTATTGTTAAGCAGAGCAGTGGAAGGTATGAACGGTCAGTACTATAGATATGGGGATCCGATCGTTATAATTATGTTAATTGATTTCTGCGAACAGTTTTTAATTCGTGGCTCGAAATGAGGCAAAACATAATGTCGTTTCACCAGAATTTCTGATTACTATTTCAGTCATTAGACTAAACAAAAATAACTTTTTTGTTGCGTTTTTAGTATCAAAACATACGATACTTTTAATCAATGTTTAATTACATATTTTTTCCACAATCATATGAATCATTTCCTCGATAATAATAATAATAATAATAATAATGAACACAAATTGTCAAAAAAAAAAGGTTTAGAAAACAATTTCGTTGAAAGCGATCTTATTTTAGTCTTATTTAAGGTTTGGTTCAAACTTTTGATTCTTTGGTTTTTCGTTTTGTTTCGTCAAAAATAGTTACCAAAAAAAGTTAATTTGCATTAAATGTCGATAATATTTATTATTATAGGATTTCATTATATTAATTATATGATCGTTAATAATATTGATTATTAAAAGAAGAGCTCATTATTCAAATTGTTTACAACTCTAGAAATGTGTTGCCATTAAATTAGTCACGACTTGTGCTAACCGTTTACTTTTGCAAACCTATGAACTCAATACTCAATACTCTTGGATATTAACAAATCTTTCTTTTTTTCTCACAATTAATCCAAAATCAGGCGTTTATTAACATTATTGGTAACTATTCAGTGAATTAATAGATTTTTTGGATCTGAAATTATCCTCATTTTGTTGTATAAATAATTGCATTTCTTTAGATTTAATCACAGAATCGATATTTTGTTTGTAAATCATTTTTTGTGTATTTAATGATTATAGAAGTAATCAATTCTATCAATTGCTTAATGAATACAAAATGTTTTATTTTTTTTCAATTTTGAGCCCAACTTTAATACAAAAGACTATCGAAAAGTTTCGATACTTTTATTAATAGGTTTCGTGAAGTGTTTTGCCATTAAATATAATGTGGTTTTCATTGAATTTCACGATTAAAAACCACATTATTTAAAATAAATGCCTAAAAACCAATGTTTACGGTAAGAGTGGAATGAAAAATGTTTACTTCAATGCAAAAGTTGGGCGTCTTTTGGCTCTCCCGGTGCTCAATGTGTGCGAAATAATTAATTGTCTTATTTTTTACAGAAAATTGTTTAAAATTTATTGCAATTAAATATCAAAAAAGTTTGTTTTGATTAAAAAACAAAATATAATAAATTTTAAATTTCGAAAACTTATTGACAGTTTTCCTCTTCCAAAATGACCAAGTACAAAAAAGGGGAGCAGTTATTATTTGCTTTTGTTGTTTATATTGAGAAAAACCTCACCGGTTATGATCGCAATCGAGACGCCGACAATCAACTCATGATTTCTTAGTTTTTATTTGAGTTTCTATTTTTAAATTAACTTTTTTAGCCTCGAAATAGTAATTAATTTAATTGAAAATAACGTAAACATATTTTTTGTGAAATACAATCCAAAAACGGATTTTGAGCTTAAAATTAGTTTTACGAAATTTAATTTACATTTTTCTACAATTAAACATTTCTGTTATCATCTCATCTCTCAATTCCAGATTAATGCTAAATATTAACCATTTTTTTGTTGTTATGTCTGTATTTTCCCATAAAAATAAATATCGATAAAAATTCGATTAATTACAGTTATTTTTGTTTGAAAATGATCTGAGACAAATAAGAATATCAATCAAAATTGTTGATCATTTCCCGTTTGAATTACGCAAATCGGAAATTCTGAAAAAAAATTCTTAATTTGGTGTGAATTTTGAATTAATTTTGATTTTAAACTGTCATTCATTGCTTTTCGATTGAATATCAAATTCTTTGATAAACTCTTTTCTCTATATTTAGTCTGATTTGAGAATTGGACTGAATTTCAAATCTAACTTTGAATGACATTTGTATACAAAATAATTATAGACTTTCATTTGAGTGCACTTTTGATTGAGTTTATGGGAATTCTGATGAATGTAGGAGTGAGTGATCCCATAACTCCATTCACTTTTAAAAAGATTCAAAGGGTTTTTCATCCGTTTCTGATATCATTGCTAACTATTATTCCAAGGAATTCGAGGAAATCTCAAATCAATTGATTGACATCTTTTCAAAGCATTAGATATGCTTTCAATTCAAATGCAATAACTTTTTTGTGTAAAGAAGAGAGAAATTCATTCATTGAAAATATTTCTGATTAATATTCAAATGAAATTCCACTGAAATTTAAGACTAATTATTGAATTCTGTCTTTATTTGAGATCACGTTTTATTCATTTGGGAATAAATACGAAAATAGGAAAATATTTAAATAAAAATATGAGGAGAGAGAGAGAGAGAGAGTGAGAGAGAGAGAGAGAGAGAGAGAGAGAGAGAGAGAGAGAGAGAGAGAGAGAAGGCGTGCAAATTGTGTAAATGTTCTACCTCATTCTGTACATGCGATTTGATTAAATGCAAATTGAAGTCTAGATTATGGGACACAAACACGAGCGCCAAACGTCTATAACAACACGTATGGACACGACATGCAAATAGGGTTTACTGTTTGAGTCAATATTAAAACGATTTTTCATACATTGCTATAAAAATGTATAGAAATTCAATGTATTTCTAGTATTGCATTGTATTACGTGACCAAGGTAAATTAATGATCAAATATTGTGGCACACAATGAGAGCTCATGAACCCAGTGATCGATTTGGTTGACATTTTTTTGGTGCTGTTCTCCACATTACTGGATATCCATTTCAATTGTATTTGTGATGTGCACACAATTGCCAGGTTTAGTGGCACTAAAGGCACCTACTCTTCTAATTAACTAAAGGAAGGAAATGCAATACTTGTATTGTATTACTCGTATTATTGCAATATTTCTTTACGACATTAAAAGCATTCGTTTAATAGAGTATCCAATTATACAAATAGTTTATTTGCAACCAAAAAATTAAATAAATTATTGTTTTATATGTTTTTTATTACTATTTTTCCACTCATTTCGCAGAAATAATTACTAATTAAATAAATTCAAAGCCAAAGAACACGTAAAAGAAATTCTTTGTTTATCTGATCCATAAAAATAATTATTTTTTCTAATAATAAATAATTTTTGCAAATTTTTTCTTCTCTCAAATTATTATTTGATATTTGTTTCGGAATTTCAAATAAAATAATCAATTGTTTTACGTCTGACTTTGGCCTTAATCTTAACAATCAATTCATTTCTCTGTTTTACTTGAATTTGATTTATTCTTTGCTTTATTCTCAAGGTTTGCATATTTAATAAGAATTTGATTACGTTTTGAGTACTTTTTTATATTAATTATAGAAAGAAAGAGTTGTTTTCTGTCCGACAGATATTGAAGGCAAAGGAAAGCCTCCGCAATGATAAGGGATCTAAAGATTTGTTCAGTCAATGATATCGCCCTTCAATTTCTTCAACGGATCACTTGTTTTATAGCCAATGATTAGCCGATACTCTATTCTTTGTATCGACTCTATTATACACTCTATTATATTATACTTATCTTTAATAATCAATTCATTTGTAAGGGAGAGGGAGAGAGAGCTAACAAATTAAGGAATTTTTTACTAAACTCTCCCTGAGCGCAGACCAAGTCCTTGAGATAAGAGGTTTAAAGTAAAACCAACGGTTTGAAAGACACGCACAACAGTTGCAAAAGTGGTGTTAATCTTATTTGGAAAATACCTGAAATGACAGTCATTTGAATCCATTTTTATCTATAAATTATAATCAATTGAATAAATCAATGCGTGATATCATAAGAAATATTATTCGTTTGCTGTTGACATCAATTATCAAAATTTTGATATGTCTTATGATTTGCTTCACTTTTTTTCATTTCAAATTTGAAGTGTATTTTCCAGAAAAAAAAATATTTTAGTCAAAAGCGGATCAACCCTTTCACTCA
>JAQGCQ010000843.1:0-11505 GCA_034699945.1 Chamobates pusillus
ACATTTAAACAATTAAAAACATTTAAAATATAACCGACAGTTTCTTAAATTCTGTGGAGTGAGAGATACACTACAATTTTCTCTCCTCCAACACAAACATGCAATTCTCCGTAATTGCAAATACTACTCCTCAACCGGACGGTGATCTTCTACGTCTAAGCGAATAGGTTCGCTTGCTTCAATCAAATCCCTTTCAACCGATTCTAGTTCCGGCCGAGAAGCGAATTCGCTTGAAAGGGTCCTCAATTCGGTTGGTCCTTGGTCCTTGTCCAATTGGTCCTTTCCCCATAAGTCGTCATCATTAAGATCATCGCTGAAATATCGTCTCATTCGTTGAACATTGATCTTCATTTGATGTCCGGTCGTAGGTTCTTCCACGCTGTATGCAACCGGGCCGTACCTTTTCATTACGACATATGGACCATGCCAAAGAAATTGAAGCTTGGGATTCAAACCCACTCTGCGAACCCTTGAATAGACAAGTACTTTATCACCTATCTTGAAAATGACCCGTTTATGCTTCGAGTCGTAGTATTCTTTTTGTTTTCGGCGCGCCTCATTTAAGAACTGCCTAACCAGAGACCGGGACTCTTCAAATCTGGTCTCTAAGTCTTGGACCTCTTTAAATTCCGAAGGAATATTATAGATCAAGTCCAATGGTACTGTAGGTTCCCGTCCATACATTAGGACGAAAGCCGAATGTTTTGTTGATTCGTTACGAGCTGTATTTATCGCGAATGTCACATATGGGAGCAACAGATCCCAGTTGCGTTGATCTTCGTTTATATACATTGTTAAACACTCTTGTAACGTGCGATTTTGTCTTTCTACCTGGCCATTCGTAGCCGGGTGGCTTGGGGTGCTCAGAATGTGTTTGATGCTTAGGGCCTCATAGAGGTTCTCATTGAATCCGCTTACAAACCCCCGACCTTGGTCGGTCAAGACCTTACGCGGTAAACCGTGGTTAAGAACAACGGATTTAATGAAGAAGTCTATGATTGAGTCTGAAGTTTTGTCCTTGAGCGCCGCGGTTATCACATATTTCGTAAAATAATCGATGACAACGATTACGTATTTATTTCTCCGTTTCGGTGTCTCTGGAAATTCTCCGATTAAATCCATGCCTAATAACTCCCAAGGCCCGTTCACCACAATGTTTTGAAGTTCACCAGCCGGAAGCCCTGGATCAGCTTTGCGTCTTTGACAGAGTTCACACTGTCGCACGTACTTTCGGACATACCTTTCCAGTTTAGGAAAATAGAAACGTTGTTTCACTCGATACAAGGTCTTAATAAAACCCAAGTGACCGGCTGTTATGTCGTCATGAAGGGACTTAAGGATCCCTTCCCTTAAATGCATCGGTACACATATCAATTTACGTTCAATCCCGTTGGAATCAAACGCAAATTTGTAAACGATCCCATCGTCTAGTTCAAACTTTTCATTTCTTTTGAATGAATTGTTTGCGATTTTCTTTTTTATTTGTTTAAGCCAACTGTCTTGGCTTTGTTCTTTAGTCATGTCCACCTCTTCTATTTTCATGAGATTCTTGATTTCCAGATCGTCCGGTGTTTGAGTGGGTAACGGAAAGCGAGACAACTCATCGGCTGCGCCGTGACTTTTCCCATTCACGTAGACTATTCGAAATTTATACTCCATTAGTTTCAAGGCCCACCTTGACAGTCTTCCGTTGGGGTTTTTCATCTTGAGAAGATAGCATAGGCTACAATGGTCAGTTCGGATCTCAAATTCAACGCCGTATAAATAGTGTCGAAACTTATCTATTCCCCAGATCACAGCTAACATTTCTTTCTCTGTAGTGCTATAGTTAAGCTGATGTTCATTGAGAGTTGCCGATGAGTAATGGATAACTCTTTCATATCCGTCCTGTTCTTGTAGTAGCACGGCGCCAATGCCAATTCCACTCGCATCCGTGAGTAAAATTAGTGGCGCTCCCACTCGGAACGTAGCCAGAATAGGCGGATGAGTCAAGATGTGCTTCACTTTATCGAAGGCTAACTGACATTCTTCGGACCAATAAAATGGTGTGGTTTTCTTTAACAGATGTGTTATTGGACTAACTAGCTCAGCACACCCTTGGATGAACCGTCGATAGAAATTAACACATCCGAGAAACGAACGGACTTGTTTGAGAGTTTTGGGGGCGGGAATAATTTCAATCGCTTGCGTTTTTTCCCGGTCGGGTTTAATACCCGCGGGACTGATTTCAAATCCCAAAAATTTTATCTCTTTGCAACAGAACTTAGATTTTTCGGGATGTAGACGTAGGTCGTAAGAATCGAGACGTCGAAAAACTTCTTGTAAATGCCAAAGGTGTTCTTCGAATCCTTTAGAGTAGACGACTAAATCGTCTAGGTATATGCCAATGTAGTGTCCTACCACGTCTCTAAAGACCTCTGTCATGGCCTTCATGAAACTCGCAGGCGCTGTATTCAAACCGAACGCGAGGACACGGAATTCATAGGTCCGGTTGTCGGCTGTGAATGCGGTTTTCACTCGATCAGTCTCCCGCAAGGGGGTTTGCCAATAACCAGACTTCAAATCAAAGATGGAGAATATTCGGGCCCCCTCTAGCATATCTATGATGTCCTCTATTCGTGGCAAGGGAAAAGTGTCGAAGACCGTGATCTTGTTGAGGGCGCGAAAGTCGATACAGAACCTGTAAGATGCGCCTTTCCGGACTAAAACGATTGGATTATTCCAGGGTGAAGAAGTCTCTTGAATTACTCCACATTCTAACATTTCTTTAACCTGACGGCGGATCTCTTGTAGTTCAAGATGACTATACCGATAATTTCGTTGTTTGATCGGTACATTATCACCTGTCTCAATTTTATGTATGAAGCCTTTCGCTCCGACAATATCTTTGATTGAAAATGCGAATAGGTGACTAAATTGATTGATGAGACTCAACACCGTCTCCTTCTCTGTTGGCAAACAATTTCCGAAAATAAAATCAAAGCCTTTGAATTTTTCCGATGTTTTGGCATAAAGTCCTGTCTTCAATAATGTACTGTTAACAAAGGAAAGTGGGAACATATCTTTAGCCTCCCAACTCATTCGTTCTTCGGGTGACATCAACTTGGATTCTTCTTCGGCGGGACCATCTGGACTGGAGTCATTAGTGAAGGGTAAAGTATTTTCTTCGTCTTTCACCTTGATTCGTCCATAGAAGTCTAGCCCTAAAAGAGCATTCACTGGAAGATTATACATAACATAAAACGGATGAACCATCGAAAGCTGAATCGGTAGAATTGTCAAAGGTATGCGACACACAAGACTTAGTTCAAAAAGCCCTCCGTTAATCATCCGACCAATAATAGGCCCCGATGGTTCCGCTTTAAGTCCTAGCTGGTCCATAAAATACGGGTTAATAAGTGATATAGTTGCACCTGAGTCGAACTGAATCTCATAATTTTTGTTGAAGATTATGAGTTTATAAAAAATTTTGAATTCTGGATAAGTTTGAGACAAAATATCGGCGACCTTTGCCTCAGCGATTGGCCGCCGACCCCTCAGTTTTTTGAACCATTTCCGTTGTTTTTCGGACACTCATGTCGGTAGTGACCCGCTTCATTACACCCCCAGCAGACGGCGGTTGCCGGTTTATTGTTTGGATAATTGTTGAATTTCTTGTAATTTGAGTTATTGTTATTACGAGAGTTGTTATTGCCGTTTGAGGTTCTTCCGTACTGTTTCGGATTCGTTGTACCCGAAGTATTTGGGGAATTGGATTGAGGTTCTCTATTGGGGAACTGAGTTTTCGATGGAGTGAAGTCCTTCTTAACGAATAGTTGATTGTTGAACTTCACCTTCTTTTTCTCCTCTGTTATTTTGGTTGAGTCAATGACTTGTATGATACACTCCACGTTCTTTTTGAGGTCTTCCAATGGCCTATTCATGTTATCCATTTCACGGAACCAAACCTGTCTTCGTAATATCGGGTCTAAACCGTCTATGATGAGGGCTCTTTGACTCCGAATTGACATTCCCGGTTCGTTGCGTTTTATGAGTCGGACCTTTTCATTAAAGTAGTCACGGAAAGTCTCTTTATTGCGATCGAATTTGCGAGAATTCATGCGTTGAAGTCCATTCGTAGTGAAGGTTTTCTCGAATTTTTCAATCAATTTGACCTTTAACTCTTCATAATCTCTCAGTCCACTTTTCATTAATTCGAAGCAGAACTCTTGCGGTTCCTTCGCTAGATTGAAATACAATTGAATCCCCTTATCTTTGTCGTTCCAATGATTTGCTTCGGACATCAGTTCGTACGTCAAAAAGAATACATCTATAGTAAGAGCAGAGTCTTCATCGTTAGAAAATGGAGGCACGTGGGCAGCAGGACGATTAGGCTTGGCAACGCCTTCATTTGAGGGTCGTTCGGGTAGTGGAGGCGGAATAGGTTGAGGCCGTAGGTGGATTTCTGTTCCCAATTCGTAAGCCCCACTTTGTCCGACGGAAGTCCTATCCATAAAGCTCTGATCGTCCCCGAGTTCGTCCCGCTGTGGGTTCCTATATAAAGGAGCGGATGGATCGGAGAACTCAGCTAGATTTTCTAACGAATTCGAGCGTTGCACAGGCTTAGACATGACACAAACTTGAGTGAAACTTAAGTTAAGGAAAGATAACTGAACACTTCACTAGTTGAAAGTAGAATGAGTGTGAGAGAAGAGCTGTTTAGTGTTTTTAAACGAGACGGTTAGAGTAGAGGGCGCTATTTATGAACTTAAACTGGTTTTAGTGGAATGAGGTTTGATCTCTGGCAAGCGAGACCGTAGCGTATCCATAAGCGTTCTTCTTATCGAATAAAGTCGGCAATGGTCTGTAACGGTACTCTATATTCCCAATAGAGAAATACACTTTCTGCCAGCGTTCCTCATCTCTTAGACCGCCGTTTAAACTGAATAACTGTACATCTTCATTGAGTTTGAAATGTCTTGCGTTGGTCTCCTCTTTGATAAGCCACGTAAATCCGTTATTCACCAGTCGTAGGTCTCTGAGTTGTTTATTTCCGAAGCAAGTTATTGGTATTCTAATATGCAAATTCTCAGTAACGACTCTACAAATGTTAACTTTTGTATCCACGATTGTGACCACAAGGGTCCATCCACACTCAACATTACCTCTCTTCACTCCTCTTGCATAATGAGTGGAGATTAGGTGTTTTCGGAAAAATGTTATCTTGATTATAAGAAATAACATCAAAATTAGCAGAAAAACACAAGTTATATCGATAACTGTTTGTAGGTCAACAGGGACAATCTCGTAACTTAGGCCAAAAAAATTGGCATCCGCTCTCATTGGGTGGATTAAAACCACTGCTGTCGTGTGTCCGAGTATGCGACTATAACTAAGAACTCCGAAAACAAGTATCGCAGTCATTAAAGTTTGTGTCAGGGTTGATATTGTTCCTATGAAACCCTTCAAAGAATATCCTCCACCTCTCATACTGGCTATCTGATGTACTCCCTGGATGTCGGAAGAAAGGCCAGTTGTCAAACCCTTCACATAACTCATAAACCGCGAAATAGTTGACGAATCCCAATCGATGGTTAATTTACTTTGGCTTCTATTGAAGGTGGACAAATTCGGGTTTTCAATACGTTTAAGATCCAATTCTTGAAATTCCAGTTTCGTTGCATTAGACGCCTCTTCAATTCTTTCCATTATTTCGAAATGATAGGATGAGATTTTAATTGTCTCATCAGATTTTAATGTTTTAGCAAAGGGACCAAATAACATGGCTCCAAGGTGAGGGAGGTAGACGTTGCAACCTTTCCCTATTTCAAGGATCTCTGCCCAGTTTTCAACTCTGATTCTAAGCGGTTTCTCTCCATAACACAGTCGGTCATATTGTGGGACCAAATTTTTGTGTACTATATATTTGTCTTTTCCCAGAGACAACGCCTTATATTCACTTGTTGACCTGGGTTTCAATGGACAATGTTCAAGAATTTTTGACGAATTCCACTCATAGATGCCTGTAGAACAAGCGCTAGGTTCATACATCTGATTACTCAGAAAAGTGAAACATTCTTTCTTGTGATTGATAAACTGGCAATTGATCGCGTCAGGCCATATCTCTTGCATAAGTTGACCGTCAACTACGTTTGTTAGCCAGATTTTGTTACTTAAATCAAAACTCATCATTCGATCGGTCCCATCATAGTTGAAACAATCAGGACTCATACACGAAAACCCAAACGATTGGGGTTTAATCATAGAATAGACTCTTGGCTGTCCTCTTCTTACGAGTGGTATACGGAAACTTATATAAATGTCATTAGTTTGTGAATCAATAGAATAGGCTACTAAAGGCAATGAATAGTAAAGTTGTCTATTCTGTTTATTGATTGCAAAGTCAAATGTATGCGAATACTGAGTACCAATTTGGCTCAGAATGCTGTCTAATCTGTCCGAAGATAGAAGAGCATGAGGTAGTCGGCCATCCTGAAGGTGAGCAAAGATCTGTTCATAATGATTTATGCCATCTAGTAATAGCATAAGATTATTCTGAAGGAGATTAGTTTGTGCTAATCTATAATCTTGGAACGTAGACAATATGGCCACCATAATTGTTTTATCGTCAAAAAACTTTGTTAATTTCGCGAAATTATCTCGAGTTTGCTCGGCTTGCGATACTGAGAATTCCCTCAAGAGCTCTATTTTATTGTCGTATTGTTCGAGAGTAGCGGACACTTCTTCAGAAAAACCCACCAGGGAATCACTCAAGAATTTTACTGATCCGGCAATTGTTTGAACATCCGCTTCTAATTTTGAAACGGCTTGAAATAGCTGCTTTCTCTCGTGTCTCGCAGTGATAATTTCCGATACTGTCCATAGTCCAAAGCCAATGGCTAAAGTTGTTCCTACAACTGCGAGAGTGACTGGATCAAATCTTTTGTTCCTCCGCGAAAGCTGTCTGATTCGAAATTCTTCTAAAGCGGCCTTGGCTGTTTCTTCAATTTGTTTCGTGAGCTCTGTCATACTGGCTTCGAAAGCTTGACAGGTCTCTTTCAAGACTGATTCCATTGATGTGCCATCTGAGGCGGTATGATTTTTAGTGGACAAAAGGTTGATGAATTCAAAACAGGTTCCTTGGTTGGGATCACGAACGAATTTGAACTCTTTGAACGGGAATTCATACTTTATGAATTGCAGGTATTCGTCCGTAAATACCATGAGATGACCGAGTTTTTCGAACTGTATCCCGTACGATCCAGCAGTTGCAAGGAATGTCGAGTTGTCGAACCTACTCTCAAATTTGTACAATTCTTCGATAGTTGACAACTGTTGCTTTCGTTGTTCCTCGATATCAATAGGAGGTAAAGTTGGTTTTGTTGTTGTTATATCAGCGGGTGTAGTTTGATTTTGTTTCTGAATCGCCGATGGTAACGTTATAGGAAGTTTGACTGGAGCTGAGGTCGGTGCAGGTGTGGGCTTTGGTGTTTCAATCGGTTGATTCCAGTTTTTAAAATTATTGCCAGGTCTTTTTAATATAAAATCTCCCAAATAAGCTTGACTGAAATTGGGCGCACCAAATCCTGTCGAAACATTTCTTTTAACGTCTTTTTTAATCGAAGAATTATCTTTCCTCGATGTATCAAGATCTTTTATGTGAGTTGCACAATTTGGTGAATATGTTTCTGTAGATATTATAATCTTTTCTACAATAGTGGGTTCGATTTTTATCTCTGTTTTTGTTCTTGTAGAAATAACATTGAGTTGATAAACAGTGGTTGTTGATACATTATAGGCCGTCACATTAACTGCCACCTCCTCGGTCAGAGTGGTCCAGTTGTAAATGGTAGTTGGTAGAATTTCAGTTTTGATCCAGGTAACATTTTCTTTCAAAACCTTTGTTAAGGTCGTTTTATTATAAAATGTCATCGGCTCAGTCTTGGTAGTCCAGAGAAAAATGGTTGATGTGGTGATTACGGTTTCAGTGAAATTTTTCGGTATCTCTTTTATTACGGTGAAAGGTCTACCCATTACAGTCTTAGTTTTCTCGTCTATCACCGTGGAGACATTGTAGACTGTCACTGGTGGAATGATGATCGAGGGTTGTAATTCCACAAGGTCGGGAATGGTTTGGCTACAAGTCTCGGTTATCGTTACCGGTCGACTTGGTTGGACTTCCGATTCATCATCCCGAGTTCTTTTTAGTGCTTCCATTCTTTTTTGAAAAACCGCCACTGAATAAGTGAAATTTCCCATCGATTGATCGATCCGGATATGGAGTGTTTTTATTTCGGGGATTTCAAATTCAGCAAGATTAGCTTTGTTTCTTAATATCTTTTGGATTTGTTTTAGTTCAACTTTATCTATTTCGCAATCAGAAATATGATTATTAATCACATAGTACGACATTACGGTCTTAATATCGTGGTCCTCGACGATGAAAAGTTTGCAAGCGTTATCATACACAAGATGTTGATGATTAGTAGAATCTATGGCTTTAACCGGGTAGGTCTGTCCCGGTCTTAGGACTGAAGTGCCATTAAGGTCCACTAATTCTGAATAAACTTTAAGGTATTCCCGTTTGACCATTGCAAAGACTCCAGTCTTTGTTTTCTTCATTTCGTTCAAACTTTTGTTGGGTAGATTACAAGAGTTTTGCCATTCGGGACCAAATTCAAAAGTGAACTGTTCTTTGACATTTTGTCTACTAGTCGTGACAGATTGACAGCGTTCATTCCTAATCTGAATATTCTCGCTGTCAATTATTCGAGTAAGACGATAAGGGGTGTCTTTGAAGAAAATGGTATTTTCGATATCTTCTTTAAGCACTACTATTGGGACTTCACCAAAGGTTATTCTTAACAATACACTTATCACAATAAAGAGTGAGAACATTCTGGTTCTCATTCTCATTCACTAATGTCTTGACTTTCCTTACTCTCTATCTAAAATAGTTTCAGTATAAGGATCTAAATAAGCTTTTTCCCTTCGCGACTGCGCGAAAAATTGAGGTCAACAATGGGTTGGAGTATACGTAAAAGAGGGCTGTTTCTTGTGAATAAATGGCACGGTTCTTCGAATGATATAAATAATTTTCCAGGTAATTAAGTCCGGATTCCTCTGAATTAAATGAGTATTTGATTGGAGGAACCAATCCTCCTAATAATTGAGCACCGAATTCGTTTCTCACTACATTGACGAAGTAATGTAGTATATGATTTTGTCGTTAACCCTACCCGTCAACCACGTTACTAATAAAAGGCACCCCCTGTTAAGTCTATGGAGAGGGGGGGTCAATGTTAAGTCTATGAGAAATTTTTATATGCTTATTCTATGGACTACTTTTTTTTTCTATGGAAGAGGGCTCAGGTGAGTTGAACTGGTAACTAATATTGAGTATCTGGACTAATGCTACCTTAAACCTGTGCGATAGAAAAGGGCCTTCCACTTGAATAATAAGAACTTGCTGTTATCAAAGAGCCACCTGTTATCAACGGCAAAATAAAATTTAAGATGTTCAAGAATTAATTTTTCTATCAATGTCTTTATTAATAACTTCAAATTAAAATTCTTTATTAAGAACGACATTATAAAATTTAAACTGAGCAAGATATATAACTTATAGTCAATGTAGTGAAACATTGGTTTGCTTCAAATCAGCCTTGTTTTAAATAGCATTTGGCCCCTATTTTTCTGTACATTTCTAATCCATTTGAAAGTGGCTGACATTGAGTGCGGGGCATGTGTTTGGCCCAGTGAAATGTGGCCAAGCTCATTTTCGACATTGTTATATTTTTCTGAAGCAGTTTGTGCATCAGGGTTAATATTAGCTCTACTAATAGCAGCGCCATTCGTCTAGGGAGACGTCACTGAATTGAGACCAGACTTTATGTCATTGAATAAATCGACGAAAGATTTGATTAATCAATCAATTAACAGAAGACCAAAACTAATGGTCCCATTTCTGATAAATGGCTCTCCTGTATCAATCGGTGAGCTTTTCAATCATCATGATGCTAATAGATAAAATTAGCTAGTTCATTAATTTGTTATTAATTCATAATTAATGGTGAACCAATTATTTATTTATTTTTTTCTGTTCCTATTATATTGATTACTATGCATTTTATCAAAAAACAAGCAGGAAATAAGCATTTCCATATAATGGCATTTTTTTTTCATAATTCTGAAACCCCAGAGAGAAGCTAACTTGAATTTTATCTCATCACTGCTAAGAAACCTCCAGAAACCTTCAAAAACTTCCAAATAATTTCAAAATAAAATTCAAACATCGTCAAAAATCTCATAACAATGATAAAACAAAATCAAAAGAGTAGACCCATTGTTATTAAAAGAGCTTGGGGGTGGGTACACGGACAACAACCTTTCAATATATGGCAATTTGCCTTGCAAAATTGCCATTAAAAATATCAATTTGAGGCATCTTTCTACAATGAAATTAACAATGAATTGAGAGAGGATAAACATCGTATCAGTTCACCAAGCATAAGAATATTTAATATTTGCGTATTGGCTTCGACCACATCATTCACTGGTAGCTTAATATGGGCTCAAATATCATTTAGACCCACATATTATCAAATACTACCAATCGGTTTATCAGCGGAAAGGGCCTCCCATATACTGACCCTTATGTTTATTCTCTATGCAATCGGAAGATTTTCGGCTTTCTTTGAATCTAAGAACACGAGCGTCGATTTAATGATTGGATACCATTTAATACTTGTATTTTTTTCAATAATTCTTCTCTATTTGGGACGGAATTCTGAACGAAATAATATGGATGGCTACCGCTCTTCATGGTGATTAATAAGACTAAATTTTACCATGTTTAAAAATGATAAATTGGTTTTCTAATAAGGGTTTTCATTTTCATCTCTTTATGTTTCATACATAATATTCGCTGAAAAATATCTGAAACTCAATGAAATCTTGTCATCAGTTCTAGTATTTTAGTATCAATTTTTGATGGCTTGGTTTCCATTCCTAATTGGACCCTTATTTGAGGACAGACCTCAATTCTTACTCGAATTTGAGATCATTTGTTGTATTATTTCCATGATAACAATATCAATTGCATTATCAATAATAAAATTGAAAAATGACAACTTAGGACTGATTTGATATTTTAAAATAAAATAAGTTTTATTTTAAAAGAACCTTGTCAATTATGATGATTGACCTCACAATTAGGAATTTATGTTTTGCTTAAATATCTTTCATATTATTAATAATAATTATGAATAAATCGTATCTAAACTAAAAATAGTATAGTTATATCGAACATTGTTCATGATGAAAATAATTTGGCCAATCATCGGTCAAATTATTTTTATACAATTGTTTCAATTTTTGCTAATTTTTGAGTTCCTTCTGCCATTAACTAATAACATGAACCTGGAGATAATTCTCAAAAATCATCAATGACCTAAAAATCAAAAGAAGGCGAAGATTTCGCAAATGTATGGAAATCGGTTAAAATCCGCCATATTGAAAACGGTA
>JAQGCQ010000844.1:0-11493 GCA_034699945.1 Chamobates pusillus
AAATGAAAGGTCTTATGATTAGAGCCAATGATGTGATTAACTGTTCGGCAAAACTTCACTCCAGATATGACTCAAATATTTTTGAAACACAAAACTGTGTCCAAGACTTACAGGTATTGGATAGTATTTATGGAAATCGAGACTTTGGTATTTGTTTCACATTTTTTAACTCGAATAAGAAATTTTATCTTAAAGACCAAGATTATATTGAATTCTACTTCAGTTATGAAAATGGACCTGACTTTATACGCAATTCATTTTTCGAATATGAAATAGGATATGAAACATATAATAGATATCTAGATGATAATGTTGTAATCTATGCATTAATTCATCAAATTTCAGAACAATTTGATCTAGTTAAAAGAAATTCAATTAAATTGAGTCGACAGGGATTGGAAGGAGAGCTACGGCTCACCAAAACTGCTGTAAATTTCATTACCACCCCTTATATGAATGAATGTCAACATTATGGTGAGTTGAATTGTTTCATGATGATTTTATAAATTTGGTTTTTTCAGGTCAGAAATCATTCAGGAAATGTATTGAGGAATGTATTGAAGTACAGTATATCAGTCAATACCAGTGTTTACCCAATCCTTTCATTTATGAGAAATTCATTTTAATTAATTCGAGTCAAACGGAACACAGAATATGTGATCAAAATATAACTGATTTCAAAATCAATGAAAATAATTGCGAAAAGATTTGTATCAAAGACTGCAATGAAATATATTTTGAGACACGTTTTGACAATTCATTGGTTTTAATGACAAAAAAATCAAAAATTTCCATAAAATACAAAAATTCATTACAATATGAATACAATTCAGAAAAGAAATACAGTTTTTCTGATTTCATGTCAAACATCGGCGGACTCTTTGGACTCTGGTTTGGGATAAGTTTTGTAGATATGAGTCAATTTTTACAAAAATTTCAAACAACAATCAAGAATTTTCTTCTCCGTAACATTAATTTTAATCTAATATTAACTGTACTTGATGGATTTAGAAAACGAAAATTGATAAAGTTTATTATCTATTGGATAAAGAAATTTAGAATTCTAATTAATTATATTGACAAAATTAATTGGAGTATTGGGATGAAATTGTTGACCATACCTATAATTTTTTTACCAAATATGGGAGTTTACCGATGAATATCTCAAATATCCAATGGATGTATCGGTTGAATGGTTTCCATACAGAGATTCATTGAACAGATTATCCGATGAATCGATTCCTGCGATTACTGTATGTTATGAACACATATTTGAAAGAATATTATTCGATGAGACTGTACAAGCATCATTTAGATATATTTTAAATTTTACATACGACAGAGATAACGTCAAATTGATCAAGGACAAAATACATTCTAATGATTCTTATATAACAAACCTAATTACTCATTATTATTATGGAATAATTCAAGAGTATAACGAAAGTGTCGATGTATTAGAAATACATAGTCGTCCATTAGAAAAACTGGAAACAATTCTTTATTATTTAGATGTTAACAACAGAACAGAATTTATTGAAAGACAGAATCGATTAAATGATAAAACATCGAATGATCTCAGTGGTGTTCAAGAACAATTTGAATTTTTCACCAAAATCATTAGATGTGAACTTGATTCATTTGATAAGATATTATTATGCAATAAATTCAGGGAAGATATTAAAATACTCTCACCATTTGGTAAATGCCACACTTTTCTATCAAATTTTGAACATGCTGAAAATATAAATAAAGATTTTTTTAATGGAGAATATCTTTTCGCTATAAGAGAGCACAGATACCATGAAGCCTATTATCAAAACATTCGTTATTTCAAGAAAAGATTTTTCATTCATTCGTATAAAGAATTACCGAAATTAACGACTTATGAATTCGAGTTAACAGATAATAATGTTCTGCAAATCAAAGATTTTACTATAGTTTACAATAGGATTGACTTCAAAAAACTTCCGAAACCTTATGAAACAAATTGTCGTAATTATGAAAATAGTAATCAATTTGAATGTCTTAACGAATGCTATTTGAATGGATATAACCAGAAGTGGAACTGCACTCCAAATGACAATCATTTGCTTTCAATTGTATTAAAGAATGGAATTATTGAACCGAATGTGAGATTCTGTTATAAAGACGACAATGAAACCCATGTATTCAATAATTATTTACAAGATGATTGTTTTCGACAATGTTTGGAATCATGTGAGCATACACAATTTTTTTCATCTGTTAAAATGGATGGTATATTTGGGTAAAATTCCGTTTAATTTTTTTATAAAAGATATTTTCTATTCGAAATTTATTTTCAATCCTCGAATAACTTTCAAAGATTTGATTATAAGTATAACGAATATTCTGAGTCTATGGCACGGAATAAGTATTCTGAGTATTTTGAGTCATGTTTTGGTGATTCTTGTAAATAGTACGTCAAGACTTAAGCGACGCTTCAATCGGAATACCTTTTCAATATTATCAAAGGTGTCATCTTGGTTAAAAGTAATTATATTATAAATTTACAAGATTTCATTTTGATCAACAAGTTAAGCATGATTATAATTCGATTTCTGTTTAATTTCAAATATCCAAACAATTATTAATATTTCATTCTTTTTTAACTTCCTAGGTTATTTCTAAATTTATTTTACTCATTGCTTTAATCGAAGAAATATTGAAAGTTTCGATTAATTATTTGAATTTCGAGAAAATAATTAAATTTGATGTCAAACACAATTCAAATGAAGACCAACCGCTCTTCATATCAATTCTTAGTTATTTAAATCCGTATTCACAATTACTCAAATATATAGAAACACCAAGCGAAATCGATTCTAATTTTACTGATGGTCCGGATGATAGTCAATATCAATTTATCTTAGATTATCCTAGACAATTCAATATAACATCAAGGAAATTTATTTTGGAAAATATAACCAATTGTTTCAATGATAATTACAATATTTCGCTTGAAATTAACAATCAAATAATGAAATTAGAATCGATTTCAACTATCCATGCTTATTATTTCGAAGTTGGATCAATTCAAGTATTTCACTTCAATTCAATTAACATGAGCAATTTTTCAATTAATAATTATCAAATTGATCATGGATCATTTTTCACTTTCTGGATTCAAAGATCTGGACTTGGAGATCTGATTTATTTACACACACATGATGAAGTAGAAGTATTCCTCAATGTTTACAATACCCTGAATAGTTATGTAGCAAACATTAAACTAGATAGTTTAACAAGTGAACAAACAATCAAAGTGGCCAAGATAATCCATAATAATTTAGGGCCTCCATATGGCCAATGCTCTAATTATAGTGAGGACAGGCCTTTCAATGGCACAAATCAGTGGCACTGTTATCGTCAATGCCTTCAAAAGATGGCTGAGAAGAGGTTTGACTGCAAACCAGTAGTGATTGACAACACTTTTCATTCATTGGACTATAATTACGATAATTATATTGAATGCAATTCTAGGGTTCAGAGACTTATTGATAGATATTTAATTGATAATAAACTTGATAAAAAGTGCATTGATTATTGTCCTAAAGACTGTTTCAACATAGATTTCAAGACGAGCATGGTGAAACATACTGAAAATTATGATTTAAACGTTAGAAATACCCATAGCAAGGTAAGTATAGTTTGGGACACAACTAAACCGATGTTTGAATACAACGAAGAGCTCGTTATGTCTTTCATTGATTACATCTGTTTTTGTGGAGGAATAGTTGGTCTCTTATTTGGCACCAGTGCTGTCGATATACTTTATATTCTGTTCAATAATAATATGTGGATAAATATTTGGAATATAATCTTGCAGATTTTACACTTGCGTGCAAATAATCTAGTCACTAATTTTTAAACATTCTATTGAATTTTAAACCAAGGCTTCATCAATATTCTATAATGCATAAATAAAAAATGATCTTGGTCTGTCATAGAGCTCCTTATGTTTTAATCCTCGTCGATAGTTTTTAAATTGAAAGTGCATTGCTCAATGACATTCGGATCATTAATCTAGCAACTTTACAAAACAAATTGAAATTGAATTAATTTTTGCCATTTTATTACAGTTTTTGAAAAAAAATTAAGATCTATCAATTTCTAGTACAATTTGTTCAACCGTAAAAATTGAACTAATATTAGTTTAACTAAAATTCATTTCGAATTTCTTGAATAGAATAAAAATTAATATTTTCTACCAGTGCTTTATCATGGTCAATTATTTTAAAAAATATTCTATAATTCAAATTAACCAAAAATTTATACAAATTATATGATAAAAGGTTTTAAAAAATTCAAATATTTATTACAGTTTATGATCAAACAAATTGTTCAAGGACAAAAGTAATATTATAGTTGGTTGCGAATTACCTTCACAATGGAAGGGGATGGTGTGGAAAAATTGAGTCTTATTAATTTTATAAACATATAATTTAAATAACATCTTGCTATCGATATTGTATAATGGAAAATATATAATGATCTTGGTCTGCCATAGAACTTCTTTTGTTTTATTGCTCATTCGTTTTTCTTATAGAAGTACTTTGCTCAATGACAATCGGATCATTAATCTAGTAACTTTGTAAAACCAATTGAGTTTGAATTAATGTTTACAATTTTATTACAGTTTTTGAAAATCTGAAAGTAATGTTAATTTATTCTAACGTTTGTTGACTGAAGGAATTTAAACCAGGTTAAATTCAATTTGACTAAAAATAAATGTTCATCTCTAGTACATTATCATGGTAAATTAATTAATTTTTAAAAAATCAAATAACTTGAATGAACCAAAACTTTTACTTCAAAAAACATGAATAAAGTTTTAAAATAAGATTTGATTTTTATTACAGTTTTTAATATAACAAAATGTTCAAGGATAAAATAAATGTTTTCTACCAGTGCTTTATCATGGTCAATTATAAAAAAAAATTCTCTAATATAAACCAACCAAAAAGTTATTCAAAATATAAGAATAAAGGTTTCAAATAATTCAATATTTTTATTACAGTTTATGAACAAACAAAATGTTCAAGGACAGAAAGTAATATCATAGTTGGTGGCGCCATTACCTTCACAATGGAAGGTACTGAGGGTGTCATCATAAGCGTAACTGTATGCATCTGGACAGGCCTGCTTAAAGATAGCCGGGTAGTTTTTGGGCCAGTCAGTGCTCTTGCAAGTTTCGGTTTTGTCATGAGCTCCACGACAACAGTACTCATCGGTATTGAATTTGGCGCAGGCGCTCATACAGGCAACAGTGCCCCCACCACCACCATGCACAGCCAATTCCGAAGGACAGATGGCGTTGAGGTCAGCATGGCACCCTGCTGCATTACAGTCGTATTTGTCATTGTTGGTCTTTTTGAAGCCCCCGGTGGGCACCATTCGCATGGGTAGATTGTAGCCGTCCACCAAGCTAATATCATAGATATTATGGCCATTGGCAAAGTTGAATTCTGCCAAGGTGACAGGTGGAACACCACCGGCGCCGTTGCATTGGATTTTATTACCTTGTAAATAATTGAAAAGATTTCTTTTGAAAATTGTTTTATCTAGATAATTTTCATATATTATTATAATATTTCATTATACTTTAGTTTTATCTAGGAAAATTACAAGCCAATAGGAGCAAGCTAGTTTTATTAAATGCTTTTAAAAGGCAAATATATTCAATATTTATAAAATAAGCAAGGATAATTAATACTAAACAGTTGATCTTACCATAAACTTTTCTAGTTGAATTTTAATTATTATTATTTAAAAATATATCTAGTTCAATATTCATACTCAAAAATTGAACAACTTTACGAAAACCTCCAAAATAGCAAAATTTTTAACTAGGTAGTTTTTATAAACTAGTGAACAAGCTAAATTCTTACCACAATCACCAGTCTCACAGTGACCATTACCACCACAGTTGGTACGGCCCCACACTCTTCCGGCCCATTGGTTGTCAAAATTAAGAACGTGTGTTTGACCATGGTCAAGTGCAAATCCACCACCATCGGGCTGACCTTTCCCAGTATTACCCAGAATTCCGGGCCATACTGTAAACGGACAGTTGTTTATAAGTTTGACGGTATTCGACAAACAGACTCCGAATAAAACGGTTAAACAAATAATTGTTTTCATTTTTATTGAATTATTGTTTACAAGAATTCACTTCAAAGGAATTGTGTTTTTCGTCGAATAAAATGTTGTTTTTATACTCTTTTTTCTGTGAATTATTTTACTATTATTTCATTTATTAATAAAATTAGATTAATCATAATTTATTAACAAGTGCATTTTGAAATAAATAGTTACTGTGTACTTTTTACCTCATTTATCTTCTTGACAGAGATAAACAAGGACAGTCGCCTCTTGAAGGGATATCCGATTTAGTTATCACCCAGGTTATAATGTGGTTAAGAATTTCATTGATAACTTTGATTCATAGCAACTCTGAATAATTATTTATAATGAATATCCTAGTTCAAACAGATAATTTATTATGAAATAGCTTTATTTGTAAATAACCAAGTACAAAGCATGTTTCTATTGAATTGCCTTTACCCGGATCCAGTTTTCTATTTATAGCTTTTATTATTGATTTATTGATTTAGCAAGTGCATATTATTATTAATAAATTGCAAAACATTTTATGAAATTAATTTTATAATAATATAAATCCGGAAACTAATTATTTACCAAAAGTTCAAAAACAATGGAAATTTTTAATAAATTAATTTAAGAACAAAATATGTTATTAGTTGAAAATTAATAGGTAAAATAACCTTGCTTAAGTTATTTACCAGGTGTTAAGTGTATTCCGTCAGATCTAGGAAAGAAATTTAAAGCCTAGGATTGAAAGAATGTTTAAAAATAGTGACTTGATTATTTTCACGCATATGTAAAATCTGCAAGATTGTATTCCAAATATTTATTCCACATATTATTATTGTATTATATTTTATGAGAATAATATGCCATAAATTCAACCAAAATGTTGTGTCGAACAGAATAATTACAACGTCTTTAGCACTGGTGCCGAACCACAGACCGACGAGTCCTCCCAAATATACCATATATTCAATGAATGATAAAACGGGTACTTCTTTGTAGACAAACAGGTGGAGTATTCAGAAATTGGTGACAAGATTATTTGCACGCAAGTGTAAAATTTGCAAGATCTTTTGCCAAATATTTGTCCAAATATTAATATTAAACAGAATATATAGTATTTCGACAGCACTGGTGCCGAATAAGAGACCGACTATTCCTCCACAATAACAGATGTATTCAATGAAAGACATAACGAGCTCTTCGTTGTATACAAACATCGGTTGAGTTGCGTCCCAAACCATACTTACCTTACAATAAGATTTTCCAGAATTTTGATCATCATTTTCGGTTTTTCTAACCATGCTCATTTTGAAATCCATGTTGAAACAATCTTTGGGACACTTATTAATGCACTTTTTATCAAGTTTATTATCAATTAAATATTTATCAATAAGTTTCTGAACACTTGAATTGCATTCAATATAATTATCGGATAAATAATCCAATGAATGGAATGTGTTGTCAATCAGTACTGGTTTGCAGTCAAACCTATTCTCAGCCATTGTTTTAAGGCATTGACGATAACAGTGCCAATGATTGGTGCCATTGAAAGGCCTGTCCTCACTATAATCAGAGCATTGGCCATAAGGTGGCCCCAAATTTTGATGGATTACCTTGATCACTTTGATTGTTTGGTCATTTGCTAGATGATGTCTAAAATTTGTATGATAACTATTCAATGTATCATGTGCATTTAGAACTAGATGATTTCCAAAATCATCCTGTAATTTGTTTGGTTTTTTTGTCCAAAGTGTGAAAAATGTTTCTTGGTGATTTTGATAATCATTTCTCAAATATTTACTCATGTTTATCATATTGAACTGGATTATTGTATCCCATGGAGGTTTAAAATAATAAGCATGGTTGATTGTCAGGGATTCTAATTTTTCCATTTGATTATTCATTTCAATCGAATTGTAGTAAAAACTATTGAAATATTTAGTTATATTTTCTAATAGAAATATTTTCGATGTAATATTAAATTGTCTAGGACAGTCTATTATTAATTTATCATGGCTATGTACTGGAAAATCAGAATCATTAACAAAATTTTCGCATGGTGTTTCTAAATTTTCGTAATGACCATTTAAATGATTGACAATAGATATGAAGAGCGGATGGTTTTCATATGAATTGTGTTTGACATCAAATTTAATTGTCTTCTTGTAATTGAAATAATCAATCGATATTTTTAATATTTCCTCGATCAGTGCAATGAATAGCACCATTTTTGACACTACCTAGATAGATTCAAAAAAAATAATTATAGATTAAAAGATATTTGTGAATGGAATGTGTAAAATGGTCTTTATAATCAGAAAGTAAGATTCATTAATGCACATAGGTGCATTAGTTAAATAATGAATATCTCCTAGCAAATCGACAAAGTAACTTTTTTTGCATGTACATTTCGAAAATATACTCCAGTTTGTTCCCTTAACCCCCAGGATCGGTACCGTAGGTTTTACTTGGAGTTATATTTTCTTGGTGATTTTCATCAAACCAATCATCATGGTGACCATTTTACTTAACTAGTTTATAAAATATTTATTCAATGATTACTTTTAACCAAGATGTTGTCTTCGAAACTAATGTAGAGGTATTCCAATTGAAGAATCTTTTAATTAGCGATAAACTATTTATCAAATTAATAAATATAAGACTAAAAATATCCAGGATAGTTATTCCGTGCCATAGATTAAGAATATTCGTTATACTAATAAACAAATCCTTGAAAGTTATTCGAGGATAGAAAATGATTTTCGGATAAAACTTATCTTTTATGAAAAATTTAAAATTAATAAAAAGGTCCATAACGTCGAAGCCATTAAAACCTAGAGAGTCCATTTCAATTTTAGTAGAATATTGTGCATGCTCACATGATTCCAAACAATGTTCAAAACAATTATTTTGTAAATAATTATTGAATACTTGGGTTTCGTTATCAGTTTTGTGACAAAATTTAACATTTGGTTCAATACTATTATTCTTTAATACAATTGTCAGCAAATGATTGTCATTTGGAGTGCAGTTCCACTTCTGGTTATATCCATTCAAATAGCATTCGTTAAGACATTCAAATCGATTACTATTTCCATAATTACGACAATTTGTTTCATAAGGTTTCGGAAGTTTTTTGAAGTCAATTCTATTGTAAACTATAGTAAAGCCATTGAATTGCATAACACTATTGTCGGTTAACTCGAACTCATAAGTCGTTAATTTTGGCAATTCTTTAAAGGAATGAATGAAAAATCTTTTCCTATAATAACGAATATTCTGAAAAAGGGCTTCGATATATCTGCTCTCCTTTATAGTGAATAGATGTTCTTCATTAAAAATTTCATTATTGATAATTTCACCATGTTCAATCTTTGATAGAAAAGTGTGACATCTACCAAATGGTGAGAGTATTTTAATATCCTTCCTAAATTCATTGCATAATAATGTATCATCAAATAAACCAAGATCACAAACAAGGATTTTGGTGAAAAATTCAAATTGTACTTGAACACCATTAAAATCATAGTGTGTTTTATCATTCGAATTAAATTGTCTTTCAATAAATTCTGTTCTGTTGTTAACATCTAAATAATTGAGTAATGTTTCCAATTTTCGTACTGGATGAGTTTCAGAATCGCCATACTCATTCAAACTAACAATCCCATAATAATAATGAGATATCAGGTTTTGTAAATAAGAATCATTTGTATTAATTTTATCCTTGATTAATTTGTATTTATCTTTTATAAAAGTTGAATTTAAATTATATCTAAATGAAGCTTGTACATTTTCATCGAATAAAATCCTCTCAAAAATGTGTTCATAACATACAGTAATCGCAGGAATCGATTCATCGGATAATCTGTTCAACGAATCTCTGTATGGAAACCATTCGACCGATACATCCATTGGATATTCGAGGTATTCATCGGTTAATTCCCATATTTGGTATACCATAATAGGTATGGTCAATACTTTCATCCCTATACTCCAATTAATTTTGTCAAGATAATTAATCAAAATTCTAAATTTCTTCATCCAGCAGATTATGAACTTTATCGATTTTCGATTTCTAAATCTATCAAGTACAGTTAATATTAAATTAAAATCAATGTTTCGGAGAAGAAAATTCTTGATTGTTGTTTGAAATCTTTGGAAAAATGGAGTCATATCTACGAAACTAATCCCAAACCAGAGTCCAAAGAGTCCGCCGATGTTTGACATGAAATTAGATAAACTGTATTTCTTTTCTGAATTGTATTCATATTGTAATGAATTTTTGTATTTTATGGAAACTTTTGAATTCTTTGTCATTAAAACCAATGAATTGTCAAAACGTGTCTCAAAATATATTTCATTGCAGTCTTTGATACAAATATTTTTGCAATTATTTTCATTGATTTTGAAATCAGTTATGTTTTGATCACAAATTCTGTGTTCTGTTTGACTCGAATTAATTAAAATGAATTTCTCATAAATGAAAGGATTGGGTAAACACTGGTATTCTCTGATATATTGTTCTTCAATACATTCTTCAATACAATTTCTGATTGATTTTTGTGCTGAAAATAATCAAATGAATAAAATCATCATGGAACAATTCAACTCACCATAATTTTGACATTCTTTCATATAAGGAGTTGTAATAAAATTGACTGCAGTTTTGGTAAACTTTAGCTCTCCTTCCAATCCCTGTCGACTCAATTTAATTGAATTTCTTTTAACTAGATCAATTTGTTTTGAATTTTGATGAATCAATGCATAAATCACAACATTATCATCAAGATATCTTTTTAATTCTGGAACATTGAATTCAAAAAATGAATTGCGAACAAAGTCGGGTCCATTTTCATAACCGAAGTCAAATTCAATATAATCTTGGTCTTTAAGGTAAAATTTCTCATTTGAGGAGAAAAATGTGAAACAAATACCGAAGTCTTGATTTCCATAAATACTTTCCAATACTTTGAAGTCTTGGACACAGTTTTGAGTTTTGTATTCATTTGAGTCATATCTGGAGTGAAGTTTTGCCGAACAGTTAATCATATGATTGGCTCTAATCATAAGACCATTCATTTGATCGAAACTCAGATTTTTGAAAAACTCCTTCCTTTTGTCGAACGTTTCCATTGGATACGGATATTGAGGAATATATATGAACCAAAAAAATGGAAAACTCCATTTATTTGGATCAGGGTCAACTCCTAAATTTTTGAATGATTGTTCAATATCTTTCTCATATTCTAATACTTCCTGAGCTCTAAAATTTTTGAACTCTTCACTCGAATTGAAAAATGAAATGAATTTGTTTTTATCGAACAATACATTAGTTTCGGTACAGAAACTAATCGG
>JAQGCQ010000845.1:0-11485 GCA_034699945.1 Chamobates pusillus
GGAGCAATCAAATTACCCACTGATATGGAAAATTGGATCCCTTGATGGAAGGGCCCACTTCTGTTTGGCCAGATCTCCCCAATCCATACCAAATATGCTGTGCTGTACACACCACTGGTCAGACCTTTAATAATTACCAGAGTATAGAGAAATGTTTTATTCGGCGAATGTGGAGACAATCCGATGGATATTCCATTGAATAGGACAGCCATAACACAACACAAGTGTCGGTCGATTCGATTGAATAGAAATCCGCTGAAAAGTGAGCCCACAGTAAATGAAAAACAAAATATCGGGAAAATTAAAGTAATCTCTTCTGTGGTTGAGTTCAGCAATAGTTGTAAGTCAAGCAGTGATGACGCGTATATGAAAAACCCGATTCCCTAGGTCAAATATTAGGTTTAATTAATAGAGATGATTTAACAAGATAAATGTAATCTGAAATTATTATCATTGAATAAATAGCAACTTGCAAACTTACATATACCAAGGAACAAAAGAATAACACAAATGTAATTATATATTTTATTTTGACTTGCTCCTCCCAAAGGGTAGACTCTTCAACAATTGCTACTTTGGTAGGAGCATTTTCTAAACTAGCTTGGTTTTCTATTTCAAGACTCATATCAAGAGCAAATTGAAATGTTTGAACTAAAACATTGAAAAATTTTTACTTAAAAACTCAATCTTTTATTTATTTATCGAATGTTTATATTTTTAAACAAAATCTAAGTTTTTTCTCATATCATATATTATTACCAGGGATAACTTCAGGGAGGGGCTCAGCTATTTTACCCCCTTCCTGGCTCCAAAAATTTAACATTACGTCTATGGGATACCCCCTCCCTGAGATTTTGGACGATTTTAACATTACAGGTATAGCCCACCCCCTCGAGTTTTCAAACATTTTAACATTACGTCTATGGGAGGCCACCATCTTGTCCACCATTGTGCCACCCCCTGACCCCCTCCCTGAAATCAAAACAGGAAGTTTTCCCTGATTATTACATAATATTAAATAAACATTTATTTTATTAAACGAATATCTTTTCAGAGTTTAATCTTTAATTACATATTTATTTGATAAATGTTTAGAAATAAAGAATTAATTGAATTAAATCTAGAATTTTTGAAAGTTTGATCTTGTTACTTACAGGTTTGTTTTCATAGCAATTCAATAATCACATAAAAATAGATTGAATTTACTATTTCATCTAACTATTTAACATTACAGGTATACCCTATGTATTTTTCGCCACTATTTGTCTCAAAACTATTATTTTTCGGTCAAATTTTTGAAGGAAAAACTGTTGAATTTTTGTTAACATTTTTTGTTTTAATGTATTGAATGAAATGACGGCTTAATTTGACGGCAAACACAGGCAGTGCGTCCGACCTTTGGTCGAATTGATAGTTCACTGTCCTATCATTTGTTTACAATCAATCAAAAAATGTACCAAGCTCATTGTATTGCAAGTATAAACAAAAAATAACAAGTAATTTGACATTTAAACAGACCTTTCGTTTTTATGTGAGGGTTGAGTGATATATTTGGTTGACACGGATTAAACCGCAAGAGTAGTGGCGATAATAAAAACAAACAATATTTTTCGACCAAGATTAAATTGACAAATATTAGAACACAGACTTTAGTACAGAATAACAAATAATGAAATACTTGGATACACTTTTTTGAATTTTTTACTTAAATATTTGAGTTAATTATTTGAGTAAAAAATACAGTATTTTGTTGTCCATTTATACAAAACTATCATGTATAATTATTGTTAATTTTATCACCAAAATTACTCAAGCATAATTTCTGCTTAGTTTTGAAAACAGCATAGAATAAGGAGCTCTACATTTGAAAAAACAGGATAATTGCTATTTTTTATAAGCATAATTAACCAAGCGTAACTAAAAAATTAACCAAGCATGAAAAGTTGAAACTTTATTTTTATATATAATTGTCCTAAAATCACTCAATAATTAATAAAATATAGAATGGTCAAAAGGTTATTGACCTTTGACCTCTAATTGATAAATTGATCTAGCTCGATTATTCCCATAGTAGGTGTGGGCAGAGGCGGAGGCAACGAAACCCAGACCACCAAGAATCCCTCTTTTATCAACATTATTTTGAAATTTCTTTTAAAAATAGCCATTTTATCGAAATGCTGATTTTCTTCTTGTTTAAAAATGAAGCATTGCGGCTCACACACACACACAAAGTGACCTGAAAGGCATGAGAAAAATTATACACTAAATTAAGATGATAAAAAGTTCCAAAATGCAGCTTATACATTGGTGCGGCTTATATTCGATAAAATAAGGTAAATGTTGTGAAAACCAGATCTTTCTTCAAAGTCAGTATTGGAAGCTCAGGTAAGCAAGCTTGGGATGTATATTATCTTCAAATAAAAATTGATTCAAATATAAGTATTATTCTAATATTATGCATTTTCTCTCATTCGACTCTCAGGCAACAAAGATAAAAGTTGTATCTAATTAAAAGAAGTTTAGAATTTGAAAATGGATACTCATTTTTCAGAGCTATTAATTCTATCAGAATATAGATTATTCATTTACGAAACATATCTATCAGGGAATTATGTCGATTGAAATTTGGCAACCTTTCAATTCCAATTTCAACAACCTGTCACGATATTTCAGGCTTATATCATCGGAGGAATGATGGCCATAGCCATGAACGATCCCATTGCAATACAACTCTGGGACTCGATATCCATTTATCGGATTCGCTATAATATCATTGAATCCAATCGGGTTCGTAGCCATAACAAAATTTTCGTTCTTTAATGAAAAGCATATCTTTCTCCAAATAAAAATTTCATGTTGACCCCTTTCCGACTTCACTATAACATTTTCAGTGCCATTGAATTCTTTGACTTTACGCCTTAACAAAAATTAATAACGAATAATTATTTATTCCAAGAAGAATAGCCACTTACTCGTTGACACCACTATTAATTGAATAAAATTTTCGACTTTCCAAATAATAAAAATATTTCCTAATCAAATGAATCCAGTGAATTCATATTGAGGTAAAAGAGTTGTAATAACTCTTTTCATTTCAAACGAAGGTCCGACCAATGATAGGGATAAACTTCGCTTCAAACCATTAATTTTGTTTTTATGATTCGGGTCCTTATTGTTCAAATCCAAAGGATTTCCCACACTTTTAACAAAATTCCAATTGTACTTTTTGGTATTGGTCCGACAGGTCAATTGTTCTTGCTCAATGGGTCCGATTATAGAGGTTTGACTGTACTTGAGTTAACCGTCAAAATTCGCCACAATTTCTTGATCAATATTAAATATTCTTTACTGAAATTAATGGGAAAATATGATCATGGTACTTACTCTTTAATAAATGGTTTGTATTTTTCGCCACTATTTGTCTCAAAACAATTATTTTTCGGTCAAATTTTTGAATGAAAAACTGTTGAATTTTTGTTAACACTTTTTGATATAATGTATTGAATGAAATGACGGCTTAATTTGACGGCAAACACAGGCAGTGCGTCCGACCTTTGGTCGAAATGATAGTTCACTGTCCTATCATTTGTTCATATTACTCATGATTTCATGAGTTTCAGTATTTTATCAGTGGTTTAAAACACATGGTCTTTACTTGAAGAAATGCCCAAGGTAGATTTCAACACAATATCTTTTTCTTAAGGCATTTCTTAACACCAGATCCTTATGCCTTCTTTTCAAGGTCACCACTTGTTGGCGACTTATTTAAAAAAAAACAATAATAATAAATGAATAAAAAACATCTCAGATGCCAATTAATCAATTAAAATAACTCACACCTGTAATTATTAGAGGTATTTTGAGATCAATGAAAAACACTGTTTTAGAAAATAAGCCAAAAAATCGAGCCAAAGTTGAACCAAAATACAGGCAAAAATTAAAGACAGTTACAGTTGAAAATTTTTGTCAATTCTATAAAGATGAGGAAATATATGTGAGATAATAAAATCCCTATTCAATCAGGTTTTATTTATTCCTACTGGAACACAACTATGAGCCGTAAATTTATGCACCAAAATGCGACTAATTTATAGCCAAAAAATTAAATCAACTCTCCAAATTACAATTTTGATCCAATTACAAAAATTCAAACTATATCAGAGAGAAAATAATTTTATTCAATTTTAAAAATTAAAGTGAGTCGTAAAATAAGAACAAAATTCGGTCAAAATGTCAATTTGACCGAATTTGATATGAACGACCATATGCAGTTAAATGATGATGCGATATCTGCTATCTATCAGCGTCTCCAAGTAATGTATCTCTCATGCGTTTGATTGAAACAAATGAAGTGTGAAAATTGAATGACAAGTATAAAAAATCAATTATTCCTCTGAACTAAATTATCAATGAACTATTTAATAAATGATTGAAGCATACCCTAAGAGCAATATCGATAGATTGGACCGAATAATAGTTGAAAATTCATTGCTAATAGATGTTACTACTTGGCAAGATTGTTATTATTAAATGGCTCATCTATGATTTGGTTCAAAATATATTTTGTTTCATTTTAAAAGAAATTTTGTAAGATAAAAAGAATCCAATGATTGTAACCAGAATAATTTAGATATTCTTTGATCAAAATCAAATGATGAAATTAATTTGATTGATTATAAGTTAATAAATAATTATGATTGAGTAGAAGATTGGATGGAAGTGAGTTGTTTGATGAAAGTTATCTTCAAATATAATAAATACTCAATTAATACTCAATTAATTCAATCATTCGAATGATTCAATGAAAGTGGTCATAGTAAAGAACAATTGGATTGTTTTTGACATAAATATTAATATTCCAATTATATTAAGCACCTATTGATTAATTAGTTGTGTGAGTAATGAACTTTAATAAAATTTTATTCAAATTTTTATGAATTAATAGATTTTTCGTAAACTAAAAATGTTAATAATATGTGAAAAAAAACTATGGATTTGAATAAAAATATAAATAGATTCGACCAAAAACCTAACTGATTTGTAAACCCCAATATCCTTCGATGTTGATCGTATTTTGTTTTTAATTGAGTGTAGTAGTGAACAGTTAAGACAAACGAGATAATTAAGTAGAATTTATTCAAGAAACTTAGTTAATTAGCATCAATTGTGGGACTCTTAATGAGCAAAAAGAATTCCCTCTCAAAAAACCTTGAAAACTATGAATAGATGTTGTTTTTATTCCTCAAAAAGTCCATAAGAATTGAATGTATGATTGCCCCCCCGAAATGTTAAAAAACTAGTTTTGAAATATAAAGAAATATAAATATAAAATTTCATTACAGCGTCAACTGTAACGACTTATATATATATGACTCTCTCTCTCTCTCTCTCTCTCTCTCTCTCTCTCTCTCTCTCGCACGCACACACATACACACACACACACACACAAACACACACACACACAAACATTTTTGCTGTCACCAGTCATAGTCAAATGAGAAGAGTATTTGCTCTCCCGATAGCGCTGTCATAACCGTAAGCATTAAAGCATTAGTCCTACAGTAATATTATAGATATTCATAGCCGGAGTCATCCGTCTATAATATTTGATTAAATATACCGTCTCTGGCAGTCAGTGCTCGAAAGAAATACTGAATCCTAACACAAATATTTTAAATTATCATTATTGAACAGTTTTTATAATGGCGGATAACAACCAGAAGAAAAACAATTTTTTTCGTAAGTATTTTTTAATTTAAAAATATATTCTAAAATCGATTTTAATTTTTAATTGATAGAATGAAATTTTCCGCCTTAAAAATGAAATGGTAGATGTCGAAGAAGAGATATCTTTGACAAATTTAATAAACTCATATCACCAGACCAAAATTGAAATTTTCGAAGAATTGAAGAATCTGATTTCATCCATGGAGGAATTCATGAAAGTTGAAGAGAATTAAATTTTTGTTTCAAATAATTGTATTAACTTTCAAAATTATAAAATAAAAGTTATTCAGTTCCCTTATTCGTATGACATTTCTTAATTGTCTGATTTCTAAATGAAAAACAGTTTGTTTTCTTCTGATCTGATCCTACTTTTAAGAACCAAAAGTAATTACAATTAAATTCATAAAATTTGAGACTCAAACGAAAGTCGAATTTAATTTTAAAACTAATATCTAATTAATTAGACGTCAAATTCATATGTTTTGTGAGTTAATTAAAAGACAGTATAATGATGATACAATTTTAGTATAACCCAATCCATGTATTTAATTGTGTTTAGCAATGTTTCGCAAAACATTTCAATGGACCAATAACAATATTTATATATTCTTGGTATTATTTCTTAACATACAGAGGAATGCTGAATAGGATAGACCATAGGACTTGCTTATGACCAAATCTATCTCTTTAATCCATCCTAGTTCTAGGAGGTTTTAAAAAAATTCCAGAATATACTTTCTTTACTTTACCTAGCTTAACCAGACTATGAGAAAATTTTTGAAATTTCACCTTCAATTAAGCATTTAATCGTTATTAAAGAAAAAGATGAATATTGAATTTCATGCAAGGTTCTTCTCCCGGCTGTCTCCACTCCCTTGCTTGCTGAGGGTCCAAAGGAGAATAGCATCTTATCCAAGATTCATCCATTGTAATCACTCTTTCAATGAAACGCTCAGGGTCTTGATTATAGAGAGCGATATTTCTACGGCAAACTGCTATTCTTTTTGCCTTTTGATCGCATGTTAAGGCATGGGGTACCCATTTTGGCCCACTCTTTTTGTATTCGAATTTCTTAAGGATTCTCAGCACACTTCTTCGACTGATCCCTGTCTGGTCCGCAAGTTCATCTGAAGTCCACGTTCTGCTCCTTGACATCAGATCTCTTATGAGTTCCTCATCGGCGGCCAGGGACTTCACACCTTTCTGTGCCTGTTTTCGTGCAAGAACTATACTCTCTGTACAGTTTGTTGATATAATTGCGAAAATAAGAGTTCTTCGACCCCAGAGCTTTTCTCAAATTTTGAATCACTTGTTCACTTGGAACTCCGGCTTGAACACAAAACGAAATGTATGCTCTGGGAAAAATGGATTATTAAAAGCATTTACACATCTGCTTACATACCTTTGATCTTGTGCAGTATCAACCAGAGGTTGAACTCTACAACTAGCTTGAGCAGCGGCACCGGGCAAATGAGGTTGACCGGCAAACACAACAAGAATTGCCGATAAACTCACCAAAAAAACAAATGAGAATAAGTTTTAAACATTTTCTCATATCAATTGATTTAGACAAATGTGAGAAAATCTCTGCTTTTATATTTTTCAGTTCAAAATTGTTTTTTGATGTTTTTCTGGACTTTGAAAATTTTATATAAATATTAACATAAAATAGTTTCAGTAAAATAATTGATTCTTAGTTTAATTTATTTGAATATTTATATTAGAAGTCTATTTCAAGTAATTGATATAAGATAAGATGATTCAAGTCCAGAAAAACAATAAAAAAATCATGATTTGTGATCAAAGTCAAGAAATAATCCATTTTTGCAAAACATGTTTACACATAACTTTGATGTTTATTAACCGATTTTGATAAAACTTTTTTTAAATAAAACTTTTATTATTCCACTACCACATCCAACTTTTAAACCTGCTCCTTCATAATTAATTTGATTTGTAGATATGACCTTTGCAAATGTTCAATTCTAGTATAGAAAATCATTTGACCAAGAAAAAAATCATCTAGTGTATAAGATGGTGAGAAAGTCAATTTAACATGCACATTGAAAATTATTTCAAAATCTTTAGCCGTTTAGGTATAATCGCCAAAAATCTGGGGTCTAAACTTTCGCCCACACCTTATATTATCTTCAAATTAAAATTTATTCTGATATTAATATTATTCTAATATACATTTTCTCTCATTCGAGTCTCAGGCAATACAGAGAAAAGTTGTATTTAATTAAAAGAAGTTTAGAATTTGAAAATGGATACTCAATTTTAAGAACTATTAATTCAATTAGATTATTCATTTACGAAACATTTCTATCAGGGAATTATGTCGATTGGAATTCGGCAACTTTTCCATTCAGAATTAAGAATTAAGAATTCCATTTAGAATTATTTATTAAATTATTTAATTATAAATTGATTCCTGCACATAATAATTAGTTCATTCTAACTTGAAATAAATCTAGTTTTAAATATATTGAATTCTCATTAAATTTTAATTGTATTGAATTGATATTATATTAGCCTTAAAAGTGTTGCAACAAATGACTGCAAACATGGAACGACAGCAACAAAACAGTAATTTCACGAATCTATTTGAAAAATCACACAGAATTTGTTCATAAAAATAGTATCAAAAATCAATTTGATGTCGAGGGCTGTGGAAAGGCTTTCATCAATAATTCTCATCTGATTCAACACAAACACATACATTCGAAACACATATTTTTAATAATTTTTATTTCAATCAATAAAAATCAATCCAAATTTACATCTTTCAATGAATCAACAAAGTCAAAAAGTGTTTTTTAACCAACTGCAATTCTTTCTCCTTCTTTCTGATTTTTAATCGGGCGTCACTTAAATCATATGAGAGGCGTGCACATGTCCTTGGCATCTCTAGAGGGCAATGACCTCGAGCGGTTACGTCTGGGTTACCACCCCATGATTCAAATCAACGTTTATAAGCCCATCTTGCCCAAATTTCAATAATTTTCTCTTTCTGAATCATAAAGATAAAATTGAGTCAATTATTAGTAACCTTTTCGTTATAAGTAACCTTATAAGTAACGTTCTGTTTCATGTCAAAATGGATAAACAGGAGATTTGTCGCGGAGTCATGCTATTGTCGGAACAGATTGATGTTAAACTAGAAAGGTTTAAGGTATTGAGAGTTGACCAAGAGTGACCCAGAATGAGCCGAGATGAAGATTACAAAAATGATTTGATTTTATTTACAAAATGTTTAACTAATAGTTAGTTCACAAAAGTGTTTGGAGGAGTAAAAACTACATTTTGTAACCTTTTAGATTGAACGAAAACATGACGTTAGACGCCAAATGTATTTCGACGAGCACTGCAATTAGAGTCCAATTAGTAAAACGTCTTCAGATGAACTCAAAACCATTTGATTTGTCAGATTTCGCAGAAAAACTGTTGACAACATTGAACTCATTTCAGAGAATTGACCAAACATTAGACATAGACACTCTTATTCGGTTTGGCAACAATAATTGGAATGAATTTTGCACTAATCACTGCCGATTTCATCGGGTTTTACCGAAATTGAATTATATTAACGGCTCGCTTAACACCACTATTGATGGGAATCAATTAAAACAACATAAACCTCGGATCAGACACCAAAAGTCTATTATAAGCACATAAAACAGAGTCCACACAAATTGATCCCAACTCTAAGATCACAGAAGACTCGACCTCACAAGAAGTCGAACACATGACTCCGTAACAAATCAACTCTCCAGTGATGCCACAAACGCAGCAGTTATCGCCAATAACTAAAGTTTATAATAGAATTTGCAATGTGCTTGTTGGTAATGCCCTTAGGTTGACGTCCCGACGTATTTCATTTATTTATCCAATTTCAAACAAGATTACTTCTCCTATTATTCTCCACACCCTGCAAATCACTGCCTGAGGTCTGCTCATCACTGTATAGCTATATCACTCCCTTTCTTTAATCTCAACATCTCGTTTAGTTGTGCAATGAATTAGTTAAGGCTCTCAAAAGCCTCAGTTTTGAGAAGTGATTCCTCTTAAGTAGTACTTTGAACATTTGTGCGTTTGAAATGTCTATTTATTTAAATTGGAATATATATGTTTGCGGTTGGAGTGAATGTTATAGAATGTTCCTGAATGAAGGTGATCTCATTCTTCACAAATTAAACTATTCTGAAGAATTCCTAATAAAATGTAATATCATTGGTTGTAATAGAAAATTCACACACAAAGTTTAATTAAAAATTCACCAAGGCTCAAAACATCAATTTAAAAATTTTCATTGTCGATCTGACAATTGTAAGAAGATTTTTACTGATAAAAATGAATTAAATGAGCATAAGCAAAATGTTCATAATTTTTCCTATGATAATCAATCCGATGTCGTCGAAGTTGATATCATTCAATTTAATAATAAATTTGATTGTGATATGTGCAACAAATTATTTAGAACTTAATCTGGTTTAAGAAGTCATAAATTTCAATTCATGAATTAAATTCAATTAAATATGAATGTGAATAATGTGATTTAGGGTTCAATAGAATTGATTTGAAGAAACACATTAAACAGATACATCGAGGACAAAAAACTTTCAAATGTGATATTAATGGATGTGATAAACAATTTCAAAAAAATTGATCATTAAAAGATCATAAAACCTCGATTACACTGGAAATCAGCTTCGGTTGAGTGTATTCTCGAGTATAAATAAGAATAAATTGAATTGAATTGAATTGAATCATCAAGATTCAATTCATTTTAATAAAAAAAAATATTAAAGTAAATTAAAAGAATGTAAAAAATTATTCTCTTCTAGATCTCTTTTTTATTACCATTATCAAAATTATAATATTCATAAAAATATCGAAAAATGAATATTGTTTTTTGTTATTCGCAAAAAAAATCATGAAAACTTAATCATTGTGAAATAATATAATCAAATCTTATTTTATTGGTATGTCGTGTCTTTGATCCATTATCAAGATCTTTTTTCATTATGAACTTAATCGAAATATTTTCAAAATTATCTATCATAGTTAAGTAATAAAAAGGTTAAAGAGTTTTCCATTAAACAATAGATAATAACTGTCCTAGTTTATAATCAGAGAAGAAACACGTTTTCGGAGATAATATTCGATTGAAAAAAATACTTATAATCTATCGATTTATTAAAAATTAGTTCAATTCTTAACCCCCTATAAAACCTGACCCCCACCCCTCAGGTAAATCAAACCCATACATATGTGACCCCCACCACCTAATCTTTCCAGGAACCCACCCACACTCCCATAGGGGGGGCCACATACCGGACCGTAGCCTCTTCTAAGACTTATCTTTAATTACATATTTATTTGATGAATGTTTAGAAACAAAGAATTAATTGAATTAGATCTGGATTTTTTGAAAGTTTGATCTTGTTACTTACAGGTTTGTTTTCATAGCAATTCAATAATCACATTAAAAATAAATTGAAATTACTATTTCATCTAGCTTATTTTAAACCTTTAGTTATGTTGAAGAATAGTGATATTGATAAAATAATCTGAAAATTTTCTTGATAGTTTTTAATCTCAACTATATATTGAACATTTCACTGAAACCATAACAATAATACATTGACAAACCTATCTAGGTTGCCTTGAAAAAGGTTTTCAAATAACTGGATGTTTTGCTTATTTTTCTGGTATTTTTTGTTATCGGAAATCATTTTCATATTTATTAGAATAA
>JAQGCQ010000846.1:0-11482 GCA_034699945.1 Chamobates pusillus
ACACACACACACACACACACACACACACACACACACACACACACACTCTTAACTATTTCTGATAAAAAAGATAATCATGATATTTTTTTTGGTCAACATGTTTGCCTATTTCACTTAAAATTCAACAAGATGATTTTGATCATCAGACGATCAATGATCATAAATGAAGTACTTATATCAAGTTCAATTTATATAATTGATTTTGCATGATTATTTATTGATTAACCCAATTGACCAAGATTATAATTGTGCAAGTGAAAATTATATAATTAAGGAAAATTGTTGATTTGTATTGCAATTTAATCAAAAAAATAACCAAGGAAATTGGTTTCAACATTGTGATTTTTTGGACAGGTAACAGACAGGTCAGTCTGTATTTCCCAAACTGTGTTCGGCCGCTTTGAATGTATCGTAATTGGGATCAATTGGACACTCAATTCTCCAGTCATATGACGTCAGGTCTGCGACAGAGTTGACAAAATTGTCAAAAGTGCACTCATCTTGGTCATCCCTGAATAGTGAACCAGGTGACCAATAATTCAATGATTTGGCAGCTTGTTGTTTACATTTGCTCAAATTGATCCTGGTTCCACTGAAGGGCCAGTCATAGGTATTGTTGACATAATTAGCTCTCACTACATGTTTGCCACCAATTTTGTGTAATTCCAATATAAAGGTCGACAAGAATGGAGGGTTTCTTGTTGGGGGGTCGCCCAAAGCATTCAACAAAGCTGTTATTTTCGAATCATGCTAAAATTTTTTTCGAAAAAAATGGTTAACTTGATTTTATTTTTTTTCGAGCAAAGTTCAACAAGATCAAATTGTTTAGGAGGCGTTTGGAGAGGGTAAAATTTCTTGATTGATATACATGTATTATTAATAATTTTGACAAATAGAGGCGGGTAATTTCAGTTAAGGGATTTTAAACGCCTCCTTGACAATTTTTGAGAGTGAATTAACTCAATAAATACCGTTCCATGGATGAAAACATCCTTTGCCTTATGACCAGATTGACTATTGATGACATTATCCATTTGTGTAATAAAGTCAACCAGAATAGGGCCGGCTTTCAATTGTTGCATATCTTTTGACTTATATTGAAATTTATACCAATTTGTGAGTACGTCTCCCAAACGTTCAAATATCTGAGGTGTGACCCAATCCGGTGTCTGTAGTCCAGAATATTTTGCACATTGAATCACATCGTATGCCATAATCGCTGTCATCATATTTGGTGGAAGTCCTGTCTTTTCAGCAGTTAAGTTATACAATTCCTGTTCATAAAATGCAAGAGTATTATTTTCAAAACAATTCAGTTCTTTTTTTCTTTTATTACTCTATTTTGCAAAATATAAGCCATTTATAAACTTCATTTTATAAAATTATGAAAAATTGAGCTAGTAGTGTTTAATACTTTGGAATTCAACAATAATGAATGAATACAATGGGTAGAAGTGCATCTTGTGTTTGAATATTTAAAGGGTCTGGCTTATAGTAGGTAAAATACGGTACTTGTATTTTTGGATCTGATTCCCAGTCTTTGAATTCTTTTGTTTTAAGACTGTCTTCTTGGGCTTTTAATATTCGAGGGCAGTCCGTCACTTCATAGAGCATCTAATAGTGAGGAGTGGGTGTTAATCAAATTTAAAGGTATTCTTAATTTTATTTCAGAAAATGACTTACTTTATCGAATTGTTTGGGTAATGAAAATATCATCTGAAATAAAGAGTAGTTCCACACAAATATTTAGACAAATTATTCAAAAACTGTTTAAACAATTTGACAATTTAAAGTAAGGCATCACCATGGACATTTGGTTCAAGGAGTATAGGGGGTATTTCAAAAATAATCGAGCTAGGTAAATTTTAATTTTTTTTCCTGCTTAATCAAAGGCGGGAATACCTTTCAGACTGCATTTACCGGATGACTTTTTTAACTCAGGTGAAGTAAGTGAGCCCTTGGTGATGATTGTTCTTACAGTACCGGTTGCCACGATTTTTTATCTTCGACTTCGGGCGGCCATATCTTTTTGGTCACTATAGAGACGGTGTCAATACATCTTTGTACCGGCGATGCTCTTAGGAAAGCGCTTCTCTTTTTACCATTCAGGAATTGATTATATTTGTTCTTGATGAATTTGCCCATATTGTATGCCTGTTCAATACCAGACTATATTTTATCAAAAATCACAAAAAATTATCGAATAATTGATAAGAAATAAGAGTTAAAACTTGTTATAAATCGATAGATTTAAAGTTAACTGTTGTTGTCTTTGAACACAAATATGTGATCGGTTATAGACAATACTGATTATGATTAAATATATTCCAGAGAGTATCAAGGGCAAAAATTATAATAAAAGCATCATGATAAAATCAACATTACATCTGTGAGCTGTGACCCTCCATTTGGATATCTTGTAGTATTAGCGAACGGGTCAAATGGGTAGGTACCCATAGGAGCTCGGATACCATGTCTCATCAACTAAAACAGAAATACTTATTAAATATGCTTGATATTTTTTTAATCAAAACATTTACTTACGATATAAACTGCTTTGAGAGTAGATAACTCATCTGTTTCTGTACAAAATTGACAAGAACACTCATTACTGGCTATTAGTTGACAATTAATAGCAATTAATACAACTACTGATGATATTAAACTTATAGCCGACATATTTTGTACTAACGGTCGAACAAATAGTCATTTAAATGTCTGACTGAATATTCGGCAGTCATTTAAATACTCATTGAAAACAATGTTCCGTTTTTTCAATCACTAAATGGTTTTAAAAATAATACTTTAATTCTTACGACATTTAAAAAAAGGATTAATATTTGAATTACTGATTGTTTTAAACATAGCGTAAGTGATAATATCCGTCTCGGATGTCGGTTCTTCTTCAATTATCTTGTGAAATTTATTCATATTGAATTTTGAAACAAGCTATTATATCATTTCACATTGTTTTATCATTTACAATAGAAATTTAAATGTCAAGGTATTTAAATGAAACTTTTCAAAAGTATCTGTCAATCAAAAGAAGAGAATGCAATCAATTAATTAATTTATTTAAAATGTGAACAAATAGTTGGGCGGAGAAATAAAGCCTTTCCTCGATATTAATCTAGAAAATACAAGATTTGCTCAAATGATCGGTAAATGGTTTTACCGTTTGATTGGAGAGCACTTCATATGAAAAATGTTATACTTATGTTGTGCCAAACGATAACATATCATAATGTTTCGAAATAAGTGAAATTTGTTGGCCAAGATTATAAAGATAAGATTTTTTAAAACTTACTAGGAGAATTACGTTTCTGTTTTCGTGATTTTTTTGTCTTGATGTAATTCAGGTCGAAATAAGAGTCTATCAAAATAAAACCTCAAATAGTTTGAAAATGGTCTTGGTAACAAATACGTATAAATATCCATTTACTTCTAAAACATATTCTTAGTAATAATTAATATTTGAGAATAACCCTGATTTTATTTTTTTTTTCATTAAAAAATACAAGATTTGAAATGAGAAAAGGCACCTGGTTAGCAGGTCAATCTTTTTATAATTAGTAGAAATCTTCATGATTAAACCTAATATATACCATGAAATAAAAAAATTGAATACAGAAAGATCAAATTCCTAGTAAGACTTCATTTTAGTCATTTTAAAACAATTTTATATTCTTACGTAAAATTAATTTATCTAAAACTTGTTTTAACATGTTCATCCAAAAGCATGTTTTGTAATTTTTAGCAAGTTGTTCCGCAGCTTTAAGTGACTATCAAACTAAGTTTATTCACGAGTCATTTTGTATGAGAATTCACGAGATAAACATATTAACTTGTACAATTATTATAAATTTGAAAATTATGTTCTTGGTTCAAATAATGAATTACTAGATTACAAACTTGACATTCGATGAAATCATTTATCAATTTAAGTATTTAAATAGAAAATAATTAATTTTTTTTCGTTTAATTTTAAATAAATTGTGTTATGAATTATAGTATGAATAATAGTCAACAGATTTTCAGTAGTATTTGTGGTAAACCACTTTGGGTGAGCTCTTATTTCACCATGATAACATTAAATTCACAATTCTTTCGTGAGCTAATAGGACAGTTCTTTCACTTGGAATACAGCAGAGCCTCGACTGACTTCATGTCTCATAAACACATTATTCGTATGGATTCCGTCGGTCTTTCTCTGGCTATCTATCCCTTATCTTATCTCAGAAATAATCCGTTCGAATGTGAACCCAATCCCATGGAATTCTTATAATATCTGTCGCCAAATAATATCAGCACTGCTCACATTCGTCACATTAATTGATATAATAGCAACTTTGCTGATCCAATTGAAACTACCCCTGGACAATTGGCCAAGATCACTTATAAGAGAATTGCATTACGATATCACTAATACTATAACAATAGCACACCTCTCGTCGACTCCCATATATTTGATGACAAGACTGGCCATATTCTTCATACTTTACTATCAGAAAAAATCAGGCATTCATTGCAGTGGAATAGTATTCTTCTATTTATTAATAGAGACAGTATTGGGTGGACTGACCACTGCCTCCAATTTAATGGAACCTTTGAGACAAAGCAACGAATACCCACTCCATGTGATTGAGTATTCATTGACTGTAATATTGTTTTTGTTTTGTTGTTTCGCCGATCGATTGCCGACAAACTCTTTCAAAGGAAAGCCTATTTCTGTGGACAGAATGTGTCCCAAATATTTCGCTTCCTTTCCCTCTAAATTGACCTTTTCGTGGATCACTGGACTGATGCTCAAGGGTTGGAAGAATCCGATAACTGAGTCTGACTTATGGAATGTACGCAAAGAGGACCGGTGCAGACGAGCGTTCAAAAAATTTAGAAAACACTGGAATAGAGATAAAAATGAGCATGATAAATTTAATAATTCGAATGGCAATTCATTTAGATATAAATCACTTAAAAATTCAAACGAACAAAATTTTAAACACAAGAAAACAAAACTAATGACAACATTAATGATGACGTTTTGGTCTGAATTTATTGGTCCGAGTATTTTGAAAATTGTCGCCGAAATCATACAAATTTTTAACCCATTATTCATAAAGTAATTGAATTTTGTTTTTTTATCAGAAAATATCAAATAATATATTTTTTCTTCTTATTCAGGCTTTTGATCTTATTTAAGACAACAAACGAACCAATGTGGCATGGTTATTTTTACTCTATTTCATTTGTGATGATCAACATCTGTATCAGTCTAATAAACGGCTATAACACTCAAACAATGTTAATTCTTGGTATGAATGGGGGTGGAGCTGATAAGCTAAGCCCCTTACCTTGGTAACCTTTGTGCTTGAAATCAACTAAAATATTTCTCAAATCAAAAAGGAATGAGAATCAGAACATGTCTGATATCAGCCGTCTATAGAAAGTCATTAGTATTGAGCAGTTGTGCCAAAAGGAATACCACCCAGGCTGAAATTATCAATTTAATGGCAGTGGACTCACAAAGATTCATAGATCTGTTGCCTTCGATTAACTACTTGTGGACGACACCAATTCAGATATGTATTGCAATGTGGCTACTTTATAAAGAAATGGGTGTGGCCGTTTTATGGGGCGTAGCTTTTATTATATTCTCTATTATTATCGAGTTTTTTGTATGCGTTTTTGCAAAACGTATTTCAATCAAACAAATGAAATCCAAAGACCAAAGACTACGAACACTGAATGAGATCTTAAACGGAATCAAAGTTTTAAAAGTAATTATTGTTTTTTTCCCTTCAAAATTTTGTCACTTAGTTTATCCTCGGTTTTTAAAGAACAAGATTATTCAGGGCAACCTTGTTGCTTATAACCGAATGTTTAGAACAGGGTTCACCACGGTCAGCAAGTCCAGAGGGGGTCAGGGTATGGGAAAATGGCCGACAAAATGGTGGACAAGTCTGGCCGCCACCATAGACGTAATGTTAAAATTTTTAAAGACTAGAGGGGAGGGGTATACCTGTAATGTTAAAATAGTCCAAAACTCTGAAGGGGGACTGCCATAGAAGTAATTTTAAATTTTTCAGGCTAGGGAGGGTTAAGGCTAACCTCCACCCTGTGTTGAACCCTGGTTTAGAAGAGGACCCGGTTTTGAGTGATAATTTTTGTTTTCCCCAAAAAATGTTTTAAACCGAGAATAGACTGTATCGGAAAACTTAATTATTATTTACATGTATTCAATGTATTCAAAACAGTTGTACGGATGGGAGGAGGCGTTTATTAAGAGATTATTCAACATTCGTAATGAAGAACAAGATCATAATTGGAAGAATAAATTAATTGGATCTATCTTAATTATGTTATCCAATTGCAAACCAATGATATTAGCATTGATTACATTTACTGTTTATGTAAATATTGATCCCATGAATAACATCTTGGATGCAAAGACAGTGTTTGCCTCGATTGCAATTTTAAATATACTAGGCAATTCATTGATGATTTTTCCTGGAATGGCAACAAAATTGATCACGGTTAGTTTATAATGCCTTTTTGCTATGCTATAATATCCCCCAGTTTTGAAATGTTTCTAAATAAACTTCCTTTAAACTCACCTGAGCCGAAGGTCGGTGGTGATCTCAGAATTGAATAGAACTACAAAACATGTTTTCTAGTTTTGCGAACCTTTTTAAACTGTTATAATTTTTAAAATACTAATCGCACAGATCTCTAGTTGATGTCAAATGAAAGCATTTTTATTCAGCTTTAAATTGATATAACATTTGTTTACAAATATTTGTCTGAAATCAAATTAACCCCGAAATGATCAGGTCACCACCTCAAACTATTTTCCGATCACATTCATCCTTGTAAATTGAAAAAAATGCCAATTTTTTTCTGAAATTTATATTAAAATATTAATTAATATATAATTAGTTAATATTAAGTATATTAGATATGAAATATTTTGATTAAAAGTGTCAAAAACATTGTCCTCTAAAATGTCAAATAAAGTTTGTCAGTGAGTTTCGCATAGCATTCATTGTTAAACTCCATGTTGAATGTTCTTAGAGTAAATCATTTTCCGGTAAGCAAAGTTTAAATTGGTTATTAATTTAAAATCAAACATTCAATTATTAACAGATAATATATTATTTTGAAGCTGAATAAAAATGCTTTAATTTGATATCAAACAAAGATCTGTGCGATTATTATTCAAAAAACAAGCAGGAAATAAGCATTTCCATATAATGGCAATTTTTCTTCATAATTTTGAAAGCCCATAGGATTTGTTTCGAACAATAAAGAAATTTTCAAAAAAATTTTAAAAAAAAATTCAAAAATTCAAAAAAATCCCATTGTTTTCAAAAATTTTCAAAAATTTTCAGCCATTGTTCAGAAAAATTTTCAAAAGTGACGGGGGGTGGACAGGATTACTCATTCTATATATATGGCAATTTTGCAAAGCAAAAATTGCCATTAATAATTTCTGTCCGAAAAAGGTTCGTAAAAGTAGAAAACATGTTTTGTAGACCAAATTACAGAATAATTTTTATTGCTTCGCAAAATTGCGATACATAGAAAGACCGTTCGTGTCGCCCCCTCCGTCAGTTTTGAAAATTTTCTGAACAATGTGTGAAAAATTTCGTGAATTTTTGAAAACAATGGGATTTTTTTTTGGAATTTTTCTGAAAAATTTTGAATTTTTTTTGTTGAGATTTTTGATTTTTTCAAAATTATGAACAAAAATTGCCATTAAATGCTTATTTCCAACTTGTTTTTGATGAAGAAATTATTTAAAATTCTCAGACAATGATTGCAGTCAAGCGATTGGAAAAATTCTTGAACGAACCCCAACTCAACAATTATGTCATTAGAAATTTAGACCAAGAAGAAGTGGTCAGAATTGAGAATGGCACATTCACCTGGGACAGAATTGACGATAATAATAATAACACTGATTTTAAGCCAATTCTCGAGAAAATCGATTTAAAAGTAATGAAAGGAAATTTCATTGCAGTGATCGGTAGTGTTGGCTCCGGTAAGAGTTCATTATTGTCTGCACTTTTAGGTGAAATGGAGATGTGCTCGGGTAGTGTCAACATCAGTGGTGACGCGATGATAGCCTATGTGTCACAACAGGCGTGGATCCAAAACGCGTCCCTTAAAGACAATATTCTGTTCGGCAATAATGTCAACCATAAAAATTATCAGAAAGTTTTGAACGCCTGTGCACTCAAACCTGACTTATTGACTCTTCCTGGTGGCGATCAAACTGAGATTGGAGAGAAGGGCATCAATTTGAGTGGTGGTCAGAAACAAAGAGTGAGTCTGGCCAGAGCTGTATATAGTGATGCAGATCTGTATCTTATGGACGACACCTTATCTGCTGGTAATAAATATGAGTATCACTAATTTCTTATGCATGATCAATTTATCATCATATAACATGATTGATTCCTAAAAAATATTTGAAATTGGAAAAGTAATTTGAAAGTCACAAGGAAATATTCAGTTTTCAATATATTCTCTCGATGAACTTAATTGAGCAAGTTATGTTTATTATTTTTGAATAAACTTACAACGATTAATTAAGTTTAGTAGCTCTTGATGATTTACTAAATTAGGATTTCCAAGGTTTAATCTCCTTAAATGGCTGAAAGATAAGAAGGAGAGAATAAAGATGGATAGAGTTAATTTTTCTACTTTTAATAAATATTATTTTTACTAGGAATTTGTTCATGCTAATTAGGAAACTAATTGAGTTCGTTTGTTAAATATCTTGGTATCGTTTGATATCTTGGTTACCCCTATATACATGAAAAGGTTAATTAATAGTTTCATTTTTTAATTAGTGGACAGTCATGTGGGCAAACATATCATGGATAAGGTGTTAAGTTCCGAAACTGGTTTACTTCATAATAAGACCAGAATTCTGGTGACAAACAGTCTGTTCGTATTGCCTGAAGTCGACTATATTGTGGTCCTAAACAACGGTCGGATCTCTGATTGCGGTACTTATGAAGAACTCATAGCTCAAAAGGGAGACTTTGCACAGCATATAATTGATCATACTACTAATAATAATAATATGTTTGTCGACGACAACACTCCTTACATAAAACCTGAATATATAATGGAGACACAAAGCATGACTACCAACACCACAGATATGCTGAGCAATAATGAGACAAATAAATCAAAACTAATCGAAGTGGAGAGGACTGAGTCCGGAAACGTTCGGTTCAATGTTTATCAGAAATACTGCCAATCATTGTCATTGTTTTGGACAGTGAGCATAGTTTTGGGGTACGGGTGCTCCAGTGTTGCTAATGTTGGCTCCAATATTTGTCTTTCGGAGTGGACTGAAGGCAATTCTGATAACTATATATACCGTTTGTTTGTATATGCGTTAACAGTTCTTGCTCAATCATTATCTGTTTGGTATGGCTTTGTGGCAGTAGTAGCTGGTACAATTCTTGCAGCCAATAAACTACATAAAAATGCGTTCCTTAAGATAATGCACTCACCCATGTATTTCTTTGATACTACTCCTGTGGGCAGAATTCTAAACAGATTCAGTAAAGATATTGATATACTCGACAATAATATGCCTCTTTCATTAAGGTATGTATAGTTGGGCCCTTGATCAATTCATAGAATAATTATTGTTAATCATCAAGTAATTCAACATGATAATTTGTTGATAGTGTTCTGTGCGGAGCATTCTTCCAAACTCTTGCAATTATGGTTACGATATCATTTCAATTGCCTCAATTTATAATTGTGTTTGTTCCAATTTCATTAACCTACTACGGTATCCAGGTGAAAAAAAGCAAAATTAAGGCAAGCATAATTCTAAATTTGTTTAATATCTAAATCATAGAAACTTTATATTATGACTTCCCGACAACTTAAGAGGTATGTAAGAAGTGTGACGGTTGACGAGACACAAAAATGTGCCTTGCTGAAATCTCCATTAAATGATCATGTTGCAAATAAGAGAATGACATTATTTATTTTAAAATTTATTATACATAAGATTGGAGTCAATCACAAGATCTCCGATTTATTCACATTTTAGTGAAACAATTAATGGTTTGTCGACTATTCGTGCGTTTGGTGTCACTAAACGTTTCATAAGAGAGTTCGACAATAGAGTGGACACAAATCAGTGCTGTTATTATCCCAACGCTATCTCCGAATGTTGGCTATCAGTACGGCTCGAGTTTTTGGCCAATTGTGTGATATCTTGTGCAACACTTTTAGTCGTGTTTGCCAAGGACAGTTTAATGGCTGGACAAATAGGGTTGTCCTTATCCTATGCCTTTAGTCTTCCACAAACATTGAATAATTTTGTCCGAATGTTCGCCGAATTGGAGAACAATGTGGTGGCCGTCGAACGCATTGATGAATATTCACGATTAGAATCCGAAGCGGACTGGTATTCAAATGATCCGCCACCAAATGAATGGCCAGTAAATGGTTGCATAAAATTTGATAAATACTGTACCCGATATCGGGAGGGCTTAGATTTGGTACTCAAAGGCATTGTCTTTAGTGTAGAAAAAGGAGAAAAAGTAGTTTTCAGAACAAATCACTTATAATTTGATTTTAAATATAAAACTTTGTCTTTAGATCGGAATCGTTGGTAGAACAGGTGCTGGAAAGTCATCTCTAACTCTCTCCCTCTTTAGACTAATTGAGGCGTCATTTGGAAGGATAGTCATCGATGGCATCGATATCAGCAAAATTGGTCTTCAGGTCAAACAAAAGCATTGACTTTGGATTTGATATAAACAATATTTTGATTTTATTTCAAAAAGGAGTTGAAGTCAAGGCTAACGATTATACCACAGGAGCCGATCATATTTTCGGGTACTATTCGCTCCAATTTGGATCCTTTTGAGTCATTTACGGATGAAAAGATTTGGACAGCAATTAAGAACTCACATCTGTTGACGTTTGTCAAAGGACTGGACACTGGTATCTATTATACTGTGTCTGAAGGAGGAGAAAACCTGAGCGTTGGTCAAAGACAACTGATTTGTTTGGCCCGAGCGCTGCTTAGGAATACATCGATACTAATTTTAGATGAGGCGACCGCTGCAGTCGACTTTAAAACCGATGCACTCATTCAGAACACAATTAAAAATGAATTCTCGCGCTGTACTGTCCTTACGATTGCCCACAGACTCAACACAATTATGGACTCGGATCGAGTATTAGTACTTAATGATGGACGTGTGGTTGAGTTTGATTCTGTTCACAATTTATTAAACAATAATAAAACAATCTTTTATTCGTTGGCCAAAGACGCCCGACTCGTCTAATCTCAGAAAACAACATTTTCAAACACACCTAGAATGTAGCAAGATGTACATTTGATCAAAATTCAATTTTATAAACAAGGTTCGGTATCAAACCGGTAATTACTACATTGACAAGTTAGATCTGTGATATTAGATTCAAAATATTTAAT
>JAQGCQ010000847.1:0-11481 GCA_034699945.1 Chamobates pusillus
AGTCTGGCCAAAGCTCTTTCCCTTTGCTTTCGGCTTCACTTCACGAAGAATTCGACGACAAACAACACGGCGTCGGCCACTATTCGGCAGTTGGTTTCAGCCATTTTCGAAAGGATCCAAATTGAAGACAAAACGCCAAATGAATGTGAGTTACAATCAATAGAATTCTTTGTTTTAATTGTCTTTAATTGAATGGATGTGTTGTTGACAGCGAACAAAGTCCACGACATAAAGTTTGATGACATGAAGTCTGGCAAATATACTCCCATTTCATTAGAACCGTCGGCTTCGGACGCATTTTTCTTTTTTCAAGTAAAAAAAACGACTCATTTCTTCAAAACAAATAATGATTTTTGTCAATGGATTAGGATTTGGTCCAATTGGTTAATGCGGAGCAACCCTTTTGGTTAACCGGTCTCACAGAAATGACCCGAACCTTTGGTTTAGAGCTCTTGGAACTAATCTTCACATCATTTCCTGATGTCTTTTATAAGGTTTGAGTCTTTCATTAATGACTTCTCATTAATATCTTTGTTTATCTCAAAGCACGAAGAATTCAGTTTTCTTCTGAAGGAAAGGGTCTGTCAATTAGTGATAAAATTATTCTCTCCGAACACAAAACTACGGACACAGGCATTGAATTTACAAACAAATGCAATACAAACGACAGATAAGCCGTTTTGGCCCATAACTGTCAGACTCTTAAGGATTGTTTCGGTTTTGATCCAAAAGTTCTATACAATGCTGGTATGGATTGCTCTTCACTTCAATCACTTTATTTAGTAATTCATTCATTTATTTACAGATAACTGAAAGCGAAATATTTTTATCTCTTTTAATAAAATCGTTAGAACCGGACAAACCTATTTGGCAGCGTATGTCTCATCACTTATTCTTTTACTCAAAACATTTGCTTAAATTTTGATTGACTTCAGGTTCGATGGCTTTGGAAGCGTTATATAAAATGATCCAGCCTAAACTTATCAGGTTCTTTTTTCAATACATATTCTTTAAGATAATCTAATTGTTTGTTTGTAACAGTTGTTTGTGTCGATTCTATGACATGAAAGTAAGTGAAGATATTTGTTAAACAAATGAAGTATTTAATTGATATGTGTGTCCACTTTTAGCCGCATTCGTCTAAAATATTTCGGGATATCGTAAACGCGTTATGTATTTACATAAAATCTCAGTTCCTTTTCGTGGACTCGTCTACGACTCAAAGTCTGATCGCTTCGATAGTAAATAATAACAACACTTCAAACCCAAGTGTTGTCTCCGCTTCCAATTCTTCAATCAATTCATCCCTGAGCTCTCTTTCAAGTAATAATAGTCCGATGCCGGCCTTCCTTCTAAGAGGAGTCTATATTCCGTTGCTTTTTAATACAAATAAAATCAAATACAAGCCTTTTTTCATCGAACAATTGGACAAATTGGAGGCCCCCACAGCTCCTGAAGGTCACGGCCTTTCGTCAGCCTTTGCCTGTGTTTTAGAAATAGTCGAGTGTTTGACAAATGTTATCGATTGTGATGTTCATAATGTTAAGAATGTTAGCCAACACTTGGAAGCCATCAATAGTATGAACGAAGAGACGCGACTCCTTCACGAAAATCTTCTGAGCGCTTCGTAAACACCATTTCTATTATATATTCTTTCATTTAATTCTTATTTATTTGGCAGATGTTGTGGTATTTTAGGCGCTTTTTCTCTATTATTGGACGCATCGACTGACGAGACTGTAACTGAATTGATCTTGGATAAAATGAAAAAATTGGGTAAATTTTGGTTTTCCTTGAAACGATTTTAGCTGAAATGTTAATCTTGAACATTTTGTATAAACAGCGGGATTGTATGGTATCTATGAGTTGGATGAGGCCAGGGATGCGACCATAACTTCGATTTGTAAGTCTTCTTTGCCTCCGAACTATTCTCTGTCTGTCCTAACGCTGAGCCAAAGTGAAAGTGGTTCCAAATCAAAGCCGAGCCGTAAAACGAGTTTTGATACAACGAATACAATAAATATAACGAATTTGATTTCTCAACAAAATTCTCAAAACACTTCGGGATCTTATTTGAGCGCAAATGACTCGTCTGAGACCAGACAACAAGTCATAGCTGTGGGCACTCCACTGCCCTCACCATCTTTACCACAAAACGTACAGCAGGGACCAGTTATGGTGAGCTCTTTTCTATTCAGTTTCAAACAGGTATTAATGAACCTCTAAATTTGACCCAAAGCTGACCTCAAAAAATCTTCAGTGTATGAATGGTAGGAATGCGTTCACTTTTTTCTTATTATTTATTCTAAAGAATTTATTTAAAATGATAGCAATACTGAGTGTTGCCAATAGTCACGGATCAGTTCTGAGTGAGAAGTCATGGCATATAATTCTGACGACATTACAGCACTTGGTTTGGATTTTGGGACTCAAACCAACGAATAGCGGTCTTTTGAAAGTTGGTAGGACTGGTACTGAAGCCGGTGCTTCCACTAATGCACTGATCACAACAGCAGCGATGTCCGACTTGCCTATGCTGTCCACAATGTTGTCGCGTCTCTTTGAGTCTTCACAGTAAGTGTTCTTTTAATTTGGATCTAATCTCTAATAATTCGCTTCTAAAGAACTATTAATATTTGTCTTTAACTCCAATCCTTTCCTACGCTATCTGTCAGTTATGCTTCTGTAGGGGATCTGTTGTCACAGGTTTTCCAGAGCTCTCAGTAAGTGCCAAACTCTGCTCCTTTTTATGTCCTTTCATTTGATGGCCTCTTATTTTTCCAATTTATTTATTTTTTCTCAATTCTATAAATAATTGAAATAAAAATGTTTTAATTTGTTTAACAGATATTTGAGAACAGAATCGTTACTAAATTTGGTCAATGCTTTGGTCAGATTATCTCAGGAGTCAATGGATATCGCGTATAACAATCGCGAGCCATCCTTGGTAAGTTTTGCATTTATTCGATCTTATTATTACTGATATGTTGTGCTATTAGTTCGCAGTGGCGAAGCTCTTGGAGACGGCTATCGTTAACATATCCCGAATCGATGTTATTTGGAAACAAATCACTTCACACTTTTTAGAAGGTCTTTAAAATTAATTTTGAGTCAGAATTTAATCTGAAATTTATCACTCAGTTTGCACTCACCCTCACATAAAAATGCGTGAGTGGGGCGTAGAAGCCCTGTGCAATTTAGGTGAGCAATGCCTTTATTAGAATCGTTTTTCAGAGTAAATTAACCAAAGTTTAAATTAAAGTTAAGTCAACCCTCACTCAAAACAATACGGATAATGAGTCGGAGGAAACGGACAATAAGGACAACACTTCAGTCAAACAATTCATGTTTTTGGCGCCACTCCAAGAATTGTCTTTTATTAGTCACTCAGACATTCGTCAGAAGCAGTTGGACTGCACTCTTCAAATATTACAGTCGACTGGGGATTCACTCACTTATGGTTGGCCTCAAATTTTCGAAGTGGTCGGTGCTATCAATGAAACACAGAACGAAAATTTGATTCGACTTTCGTTCCAATGTCTTCAAGTAATTATCTCCGATTTTTTGGCTTTAATTCCATCGAATTGTCTGATATTATGTGTGGACACAACCGCTAAGTTTGGCTCTCAAACTCAAGAGTTGAACGTATCCCTGACCGCAATCGGCTTATTGTGGAATATCGCAGACTTTTTACATTCGAATCAAAACAAAATCAAATCACTTTTAGAACAAAACCCTATAAAACAAGAATCAAACGAAGCTAATGATCAAAACGGTCTTAAAACTGGTTCCACTCCATTCGATTCCTTATGGATGGCTCTCTTCACTCGATTGGGGTATTTCTAACATTTATTAAAACATTAAATTATGAATAAAATTATCTTTAAATTGAAGGGATTTGTGTATTGATTCGCGAGCATCGGTACGAAAAAGTTCGGCGCAAACATTATTCTCGACTCTGACCACTCACGGATCCATATTAGAGTCCAATACTTGGAAATCTGTTCTTTGGAATGTTTTGTTTCCACTTTTGGAAAGAGTCAAAGCTCTGTCGGGAACCGCTTCAAGTGATAAAATAACAGATAGTAAATCGATGGGAAGCGGGAATACAGCCATTATTATACACCACTCGAGAAATACCGCTCAAAAACAATGGTTCGAATGAATTGATTTTTGAAAATATTTTCTTTTTATTAATTTTAATAATAATAGGTCTGAAACTCAAGTGTTGGTACTCTCCGGCGTTTCCCGGATATTGAGTTTAAAACTGGACCTTCTCTTAAATACAGAGGACTTCTTTAAGACGTGGACTCTTCTCTTGGAATTCATAGAGACGTCTGCATTGAGCAGAAACACTGAGGTTTCGCTGTCAGCCCTCAAATGTTTTCAGGAAATTCTTTGTTTAACTAAATGTGCAAATCATGACTCCGATCAAAATGGTGCCCAAACCTTATGGGACGCCGCATGGAATTCATGGTTTGTTTGAAATCTCACTCCTGAAAACTCACATTGAATTCTTGGTTTAACTGAATTCTTATTCCTATATTTAAGGTATAATATCGGATATACGACAACACAAATGAAAGATATTTTGATTGAAAGGTCAGACATTGTAAATAAGAACTCAGACTTGAACTCAGTTTACGTGCCATCGCAAGCATTTCTGACCTCGCTCATTCAGATATTCCCATATTTATTCATTCACATCAAACATAAATTCACCGAAAGGTTTGTTAATTAAAGAAATTATTTAAAAAATGAGTTTTTCCTTAACTCAAGTGTTGACTATTTTTATAAATATTTATTTTTTTAGTGATTTCTTCAAATTATCGCTTGTATTACAAAATGCAATATCTGTGCCATTAATGAACTCCGACGCGAGTCTCCCGTATATGATGTCTCTTTCAATGAGCGAACCATTAACTCCATTACAAGAGAATATTCTTTTTGTTTTGGAAACACTGCAAAAAGAGATATTAGTTGACTCAGAACTCTATCCTCTGTTACCATCAATTTTCAACCAATACTTAGCCCTCTCTTATTATTCCATTAATATAAGTAAGTTATTTAACTTCAAAAAATGATGAATTTTGTAATAATTTCAAACAATTGTCAGTTCCGCCACATTTGCCGACGTTCTCCAACTCTCAAATCTCTCCAAAATTCCTGAGCGTTAGTATTATTAATACTTCAATTAAATCACAATTTATTTTAATTTCTAAATTGAAAATTGTTTTGTTTAACAAAAGGCTGAGACATCTGTCCTCAATGCTAATACTTATACGGCTTTCGGGGAGAGAGCGCTGAAGAATGCGTTATCTCTCTATCAAAAGACTGCAAACGAAACGATTGTCATTAAGAGTAATATTCTTCACTCAATTATTAAGGTTTGTTTAAATGATCAGAGTTTGCAATCATTTCATTCAATTTGTTTATAAATATAGACTCTGAAAATGCCGTTATGTATGAAGTATTCCTGTCCCTCACCCTCCACATGGAAACTGGCGGTCAATGCACTGTTGACTGTCCTACAGATAGGTCTTCCTGTGGCCCGCGCTAATGGTCTGACTCTTTTATAAATAGTTGAGTTTTCAATAATTTAAAATTCTTGAAATAGTGTCTGATTTTATCCGAATTTGGGCGGATTTGGCGCTTTGTTTCGAAGGATTTCTGTTTCCGGTCTCAAAGCCGGCGTCCACTCAAACACTAGAAGAACAACAATTTGATGAATCATTAGATGTCAAAGTCGTTGAACTGATTCGTGACTCAATTATGCCGTTCGCGGCACAGATTCCCAAAGAATTTGTTTTGCAAATCGTTTCACTTCTGAATAAAGGGTCGATTCATTCGGCGACTAACAGTTCTCCCGTCGGTCTGTATTTTGCCTCAAATTTATTCCAAACATTATTTTAATTGAAATCAATGGAAAGATACAGAATCGACGCGCAAATTACGCGAAGAGTTCGCCCGAACCTGTTTTGAGACTTTACTTCAGTTTTCATTTTTGGGTCCAAAGGGTAATCCGGGTCTTTTCATCCAAAATTCTGGCGGTGACTTCACTCCAGATCATAGCATCGGAATTGTTAATAAATTGGCCGTCACTTCAATACTTCAACGATTCAATGAAGTGGTCATTAAATATGTTGAAGACGAGAAACTATGTCCCTGTCCTCTGCCGAGGTATTATTATTACACAATCATCTTATTTACTAAAAATATATTTTAAGCAAAAAATTTGTATTTAAGGCACAGAATGGCTGAGATTTCTTTTGTATTGAAAGCATTGGCGACTCTAATCGTATCACTAAAGAAAGCACCGGTCGATAGCGTTGAACCTCAAGTCTGGGATCTATTGATACGACTGTATCCACATATAGTCGACTGCACTACTTCTAACTCAGTTCAGGTGAACCGATCTCTTCGGGAAGTATTGCATCAATACTCTGATCTGTTATCTCCTCCGCAATCGACGACTCAAAGGAGTTCACTGAAGAATGGCTGCTGAAGTGCACCACTTCCTCGAATCTCCCGAACAATAATTCTTAAAAAATTATTTAAATAATAATTATTTATAAATTAAATTATAGTCAAAACAAATGATTTAAAAATTTGTGATTTAAATTAAATTATTTTCTAATCGCTTATATCTATCGAGTGTTGAAATTGCTATCAATTTTAGAATTAATAATAAAAAATATAATTCAAAATAAGAGTAAATTATTTGAAATAATAAAACATTTATTACAATAAATCAATGAATTGAATAAAACCATAGATTTTTATTAATAAAAGAAAATGTAATTTAATGGCAATTAATCATAACTTTGGCCTCATTTACAGTATTTCCAATTGTTTTGTATGACTAGCGGTATATTAATTAGTCATTTGATTCCTTAATATTTAATAATATTTACAAATATTTTGTTTCAAAAGACATAATTCGCTGCAAAGCTTTTTTGATTAAAAAACAAATAATTAAAAAACAATTATTATATTAGAAATTATCGAGAATTCAGTTATTCTTTTCTCAATAGAATTAAAAAAATTTGTTTTCAATATAAATATTATTTACAAAGAGTTGACTCGAAATTAAATTATTATAAAGTTTTAGTCAATGATTATTGATTTTAATTATTTATAAATATCTTTGAGCTCTAAAGACATCGAAAAAAGGTTTAAACAAAAGTTTTAAATAATAATAAAAAATTCTATAAAACAGATCTTTCAATAAATTAATGATTGATATAAAAATTATATAAAAGTTTTTGAGTTTAAAGTAGACTTTCGTTTCAATGAGTTTTGTTTCTGGTATTCAATAAAGTTTTCCAAAAGGTTTATATAAAAAGTTTGGTTTTCTGTTCACCGTTTGGTATAACTATTATATAGTTTGAGGACATATTCAACACATTTAACAAATTTATGACAACTATTCGATAAATGACTGTTTATTTATAATAAGCCCTTTCATGAGTTGACCGCAACTAATGACCGATAGTTTAGTTGAAATGTTCTGAAAATCACTTCAAAAGTCATTAAATATATTAAATGACAATAAATGTCATATTTCTAGAGATTCTTAGAATATATGAAAATCGATAACATTTAGGAATGTATAACAGAATTGGCGTTTCCGCCGATCGGCAGCTTTCGGTTATTAGGAGTATTGGGACGACTCGACGAACTCGAAGAGTTGTGCTGATCATGGTAATGAAATACTGTATTCACGTGAGCCCCACCATTGCTATGACCATTGTTTTGACCGAAATTCGTAAATCCATTCCTTAAATTGGGAGTGACTGTAGGGTTGGTATAGTGATGGATCTGATGGTGATGAGAGTGAGTCGTCATATGATTCATAGGGGGAGTCGGTATTGGAACCGGTGTTGACAACGGATGGTATGAATGAAAATGATTGTTAGGTTGAGTCGAGCCATTTGTGCGATTGTTTAAAAAGCCATTTGTGTGGTGACCCACCGGTAATGAAAGGCCACTGTTGTGACCGCTATGACCGCTATTATGACTACTATTCGTTGAATGCATTGTCAGACTTCTGAGATGGACGGCCTGCCACGAACGCAGTCGAGTGTGCAACTCATGAAATGATGGCCTTTTAGTAGGGATTTCGTGCCAACACTCTATCATTAATGAGTATATGTGCGGCGGACAGTCTTCAGGACAGGCCAATAGCTGTCGCGAACGAATCATATCAATGACATCAGTGTTTGTAAACCCATAATAAGGTTGGAGTCCATAACTGAATATTTCCCACAAAACCACTCCAAAAGACCAGACGTCGCTCTCTGTTGTGAACTTCCCGTAGAGACAGCTCTCGGGTGGCATCCATCTGAAGGACACACATAAAGCAAAACATAAATAAGTAAATATTTATGAATTCAAGGAATTTTAGATCAAACGATAAGATATGAGTGAATGGATGTCATACCTGACCGGTAAGAGAGACTTAGACTGCACTCTATAGTAATCACTCGAATAGATATCTCGTGAGAGACCGAAATCAGATATTTTGACGGTCAGGTGTTCCCCAACTAAACAATTTCTGGCGGCCAAATCTCGGTGAACGAAGTGATGTCCGGCCAAATATTCCATTCCCGCAGCGATTTGTGTAGAGATGTGTAAGAAGTCAGGGATTTCGAGCACTCTTTGATTATTGTCGTCATTCGTGACATCAGATCGGGGAGAGTTACAAATGAGGTACTCGTGAAGGTCTCCTTTAGACATATACTCGAACAGCATAGACATCGGCTCTTCACGAATGCAAACTCCTAATAGGCAGACAATATTCGGGTGCTGTAAGTCTGACATTAGTTCTGCTTCTCGTCTAAAGTCTTGTTGTGTTTTAGAGGTGGCGTTCTCTTTGAGGGTCTTAATAGCAATGGGGATAATAGCACCGCCAGTGATGACCAGTTCACCACGGTACACTTTGCCAAAGGCTCCCTCACCCAACTCTTGAACAAATCTAATCGATGACATCGAGTATTCTGTAACGCGATTTGTAGTCTGTCTTTGAGGGAGTAATGCATTCATCTCTACATTCTGTCCACGATTTCTGCGCGAACTGTTATTACTGAGTGCAGGACTGGCCAGACTTCGCACAGTTTTAGTGCCGTTTAATGATATCGGTGTTAACGGCTTATTGCGATTACGGCGACGAATACAACAAATGCAGAGTAAGAGCAGAAACAACACAAGAGCTCCGACAGCCGGTGCGATGTAATACCACATAAAATATTGATCGACTGAAAGAGAAAATAAAGAATAATGTGATTTATCGCAAACCAATATATCATCCATTTGTCTGTCAGACAATATTTTCACATTCAATACATTCAGATTTGAGCGCATTTTTCTCGTTATTCATAGCTCTGGTCGTGAAGTGAGCCCTGAATTTACGGCAAAATTGCAGAGAAAAGCAAAACTAAATCATATCTAATAATAATGCGAATCGATATTCACTGCGAATCAAGTCTTACAAGTTTTTCATTGAAGTTATAGGGAATCATAAATTTGAGTCAATACTTACAACAGAGAGGAATATCACAATATTCTTTCCTAACTTCTGGGTCGTGAACAAAGCACCAAGGTCTAGATTCCATATTGCCAGGGTTGCGACAATAATTGTGTCCACCCGTCAGCTCCGGATAGTCTGCAGTTCGCAAAAATATCTGATGACTCCAATACCCACATTCTAGACCTGAAACAGTGCGAGAGGCTGTTCCCCTATATTGGTCTCCGATTTCAGTATAACACGTATGATCTGTAATCCAAATTAAATGGGTGTTCAAGATCATTTGTCTTACAAAACATAAAAATTGGTGAAATTGTTTTTCTATTAGTCGACTGTTTTGTGCGAATAATAATAATAAGTTTCTATCGATTTGAGTGCTATTTATTCACAATAAGAATCAGGTCCTCTAAAGAGGAGGGGATCTCTAGTTGTTTATAATCAATTGAACGGACATACCGTGTGATACTTGAACCGTATTAGGAATTCCAAGTCGAACGCAATTCTCACTTTCCTTCGAACCAATTGGTGGAAGTTCTTCACATTCGGGCAAAATATGTTTCTGACCTATAAGTGGATGCTTTTTGGCGATCGTGTACTCAATCCTACAAATGTTACTCTCGAGTACTTCACATTCGTCGCGACAGACCTGAGAGTCAGAGCAAATATAAGAGTTTAGTATAAGAATAGAAGTGAATCCAAATTGAGTTATAGTTATGCAAAACAACTCGTAATACGAGAAGCTCTTCAATAAAAAGAAACTCAAATCTATGGAAATGCAAAACAAATTCAATGATCGAAATAATTTTGTTTGACTTGATTTCCATACTTTCCATAAACAGTACTTTCAATATATTCTACGATTCAATGAAATTGCATTTTGTATTAATGGGAATGCAATTGGAGTACAAAAACTATTCTATGAAAGCCTTTCTTAAAAATCAAATAAACATAAAACTTATTTCATTCATTCATTCATTCATTTTCAACAAACGATTCTATCAAATGTGAAATAAAACAGACAATCGAAAAGTTTACGCAAATATTTCATATTATTTCTCAAAACTACTCATTGCTATCAAAATAAATTTCATCTTTTATTAAACAGAGGTTTATTTGTTTGTAAACTTTCAAATAGGATTCCTCACATCTATCAGCTCTCTCTCTCTCTCTCTCTCTCTCTCTCTCTCTCTCTCTCTCTCGCATGGAGTGACTGGGGATGCATTAGATATGAAGAATTTGATGTAAAGTCTGTTCATTTGTTTGGCATTTTGGAGGCCAATAGCACTACAGGACTACAGGAATCCTATTTAACTGAAGGAAAGGAATTCCTTATTGAATGTGTTGTGAAAAAATTGTGTCGAATTAAACTGAGTTACCATGGATTCACATCAATCTGTCTCTACGGGAGGTTAGACTACTTTCTCTCTGTTTTCTTCCTTTAATGACGAATCCGATAGTATTGAGTCCTCAGAGAATTGAATTGACTTTTAATATACTCTCAAATACTTTCATTTAAGAAACGATTGCTTTTAAAGCCTTTTTCTATGTTTTGTTCGCAAATAGTGTCCATTCCTTCGAAGATTAACTCTAAACTCAAGTAATTTGAAACTAAATACAATTCGGGCCACAAATCGACTCAAAGATAATACAAAAATACAATTCGATATAAGATTCTCAAAATAAAATTTTTGAACCCAAAAGAAGTTCAAAAGAGGTATTATTTTTGTTAAATTAACTTTTAAAATGACATTTATTTCTTTAGAAATGTATATATCTATAGATTCTAAAAAGAGATGAAATAATTTTCAATTAAATTGGCTTTCAATAGACATATGCTTTAATCAAAATTGTGAATAGAGTTACTGAACACCAAATATATAACTAAACTGAATATTTAACAATATTTTCATTCATTTTACTAATTCTTAACATAAAATTTGTAGAAAATTTTGAGG
>JAQGCQ010000848.1:0-11480 GCA_034699945.1 Chamobates pusillus
CATAACAAGACTTGAATGGATGCGCGACATATCGGCGACTCTATATTCGAGTGATTCATATTTAACATGAATTTACAGCTAAGACTCTGGTCTACCGGTCCGACCACTTGACGACAATGACTCATCATTGGATTGGCAGCACTTCCGTCGTCGAACATCGACGGCAAATGAATAGTCTTCGAGTAGTCGTCAAAATCCCATTCAATGCAATCATTTTCATCAACAGAATAGGTGTCGATATTGTCTTCAAATGTCTTATTGTTATCATTGACTGAATTTTGGTCGTAATCGAAGTTAAGACATAAAACACTTAAATGTGTTTTCGACATAACAGCGATATATGAGTCAATTGTCGACACTTTCGTTGCAAACCATTGAAGTCTGACATCCAATAGGAATATGAAATCACTTTTGATTTGATTATTGGATATCTTATAGCTTTGATGACTAAATAACAACAGTTTATAACCGCAACAAACAAAAAGATTGGCATTTGATTGACAACAACTTATGTGTTGACAATCGCTTCCGATTGCGATGTCCTTCAATTCGATGACTTCTACGGCCATTGATTCACGAGAGTGATAGTCAACCAATTGTTTGGTGTCTTTGTTGGCCAGAGTGCCGTTAGATCGCACCCGAATTGGCTGTCCTTCGATCCAGTAATTCGAGTAAACTCTGACTGTCTTAGAGTTTTGATTGTCGGCATAAATGGCCAAATAATTACCGATTTCCGAATGAATCAATTGTTTGACATTAGACTCAATCAAAGGTATTGTAATAATCGCTTTGTTTTGCTCTGAATTCACAGTTAAGTCATATATTTTGATTGAAGCGATTGTTTCATAAATTATCACTAATTTATTGTCATTTATCACTGAAATAAGACTCGGATTCGCATCACTTAAGAAGACGTCTTGAGATGAAAAGTTATAACAATTTGAACTCATTTTGCACTTAATTTAAATTTAATTCAAGTTTTTTTTAAAATTTTATTTACAGTTTTCCTTTCTTATCAATTAATAGTGAGTGTAGAGGTCAGCACATCCTAAATATGTACTACATTTTAGGCAATGCTTACTCTTTTTATGCGCTGTAAGTTTGTCTGTATTTCTCTTTATTTTTAAAAATTTCTAATCAATTGACATGAGTTGAGTACTAATCAATTCTATTAAATAATTTTTAACCTTATAAATTTAACCAGTATATTTTAGTTGCCATTTCTAAACTTACAGATTATTAATAATTAATTAATTTTTTGTATAAAACAACTTGATCAAAATAAGCATCCGGAATATTCATTTCCCTAGAAAATTACTCTTGATGAAAAACTACAATTCAAATGAGTTTTTATGTTAGAATTGATGCAATTTTTACTATTACTAAGTTTTTTATCTTGATAAAAAAAACATTGAAATTGTTAGTCGAGTAATGGTTGGGAAGTGAAGTGAATTTCGAAGCAAATGTTTGCCGACGTCTATGTATTTCAAGTTTTTTATCGCTTCAATAATCCTTTTATTGTAATTATTATCTTGAGATCAAATTTATGGTTAAATCATGTGATTTAAGTTAACTATTAATTTATTGGACATAAAAAGTCTTGAGAAGAGATACTCAAAGATATCGTCGATTACTTTTATAATTGTATTTTTAGATAAAAGCGAGTTTTGTTCACTTTTAAGCACTTATCGGAGGCCTAACCTCCAAATCCATCACTTTTTATATTATTTATTGAAATATTGTACTTATATTTAATCACAAGAAATAAAACTCTACTTAATCTTTGTTCATGGACCATGGTTAATCTTTATTTGTTGACAATTACTATTTGTTGATAATTTTAAACATGTCTTGATAATATTTCATTGATTAATTGAGTTGGAGTTTATACTATAGACTAATATTATTTATTAAGTATTTATATATTTCGACTCAAATTCCATCAAATTATTCGAAATACAATTTACAAATAAATTTTATAATACATTTAAAGCTTTGAACTTGATCAACTAATCAAACCATCTTGGAGATCACCGTGTTTGTTGGCTCAAGTTTAAATTATTATACAATTAATTAAATTATAATCATAAAAAAGATACCATTTATAGTTGTTTTTGCGAATATTCACATCCTTTTAGAAACGGAATGCCTTATAAAAAATGAGACTGTGCTGTCCTAAAAAAATGAGACTGTGTTCATATTAAAATAACATTAATGAAAATTGTAAGAGAGACCTGGATTATTAATAAAGTTCTTTTATTACAATTAGCAATTAGAATTTAATATTTTAATGACTTATTATTATTATTCTAAATATTCGTTAATTATTATAAATTTTTTGGTTACGAACTATAAAAGTGATGTTAGAAACAAACTGATAGTGAATTATAATTATTTTATTATATTTGAGATACTTTTGTAATTTTAGTGTTTTATAATTAAAGTAATAAATCATTTTTAGATTAATTTAACTAACAATTTATTGGTGAATAAATAGAGAAGACATTCATCGGTTCCAAACATTCAGAGCTTTGGCTGAATTCTGGACGAAATGTTGAAGTTATTTGTGTTGGGGTTAGTCTTACAGACAGTGATCGGTAGTCCCGTTGAGGAGAGGCCCTTCGACTTTAGTCAATACAAATTGATCAGAATTCTGCCCAACAATTCGCCACAATTGGAACGACTGGAGGAATTGGGCTCTCATTTCGATGTAATTATTTGATTTAACAATTATTTTGTGTCGAAAGACATAAATCTTTTTATTTATAGTCTCGAATCGAATATTGGAATCCACCGATGAATGACATGCGACCAGTTCTTTGTTTAGTCAGTCCGGACGGAATGGAAATTTTGACGGCTCTGAATCAGTCTAACATTAAATACGAGGTGCAAACCCATAACTTCCAGAAAATGATCGATCGAGAGAGACAACAGAATGAAATGAACAAGGCTAAGGCCGCAGCTTTGGCTAAGGCTAAGGGAATGGAGAGGGCCTTCGATTATAATACTGTTTACCACACATATCAGGTCTGAATAATTGTTATCTCTTATAATCATAAGAATTAAACTCAATTTTATCAATAAATAGGAAATCGTCGACGAATTGAAATCATTGGGATCTTCCAGTAAGTCATCAAATGTTTAAATAATGAATTATATTTAATCAAACGTCAATCAAATTTAAAGGTGCCAAGGCAACTTACTTAAAAGTAGGTACTACTTATCAGGGACGAGAAATTCCAGGCATTATTGTAACTAACCAAGGTGGATCAAATAAACAATCTATTATTTTGGAGTGCGGTATGAAATCAAAATCAAAATAATTTTGCAAATATTTTCTAAATTCATTATTCAAATTAGGAATACATTCGAGAGAATGGGTTACAACCGCTTCTTGTCTATGGATGACAAACGAATTATTGACCAATTCTGCGCTCAACTCATATCTTGATAAATATGAGTTCATTATTGTTCCAACTCTTAACAGTGACGGGTCAGTTATTTACCACTTTTCACTTTAAAATTAAGAGTAATTTCAATGTTTGTTTGAAAACTAGATATGTATATACCTGGACATCCAACAGAATGTGGAGAAAGACTAGAACTGTGAATGGGCTGTGCTATGGAGCTGATCCCAATAGAAAGTCTGTGCTTTAAATAACATTAAATTTTGTGATCATTGCTGTAATGCATTTTATAAATAGTTGGGACGCCAATCATTGTGGATCGGGTGCTTCGACAAACGCATGCAGTGATACTTATTGTGGAAAGGCTCCATTCTCTGAACCCTGTGTTAAGGCAATGGCAGATCTGATAACATCCCGAAGAGGCAAAGTGGCTGCCTATTTTGCCATTCATAGCTATAGTCAACTCTGGATGTATCCCTACGGATACAAAAGTGCAAACCCTGCAAATGCTGCCGCTCTCGTAATATATATTTTTTTAATTTTCAAAATAATTAAATATTAAATATGATTTTAGTCCGCATTGTCTGCCAAAGCTGTGGCAGCCATTAAGGGAGCAAAAGGAAAGAGTTTCACTTATGGAACCATTGCCTCAACTATTTGTAAGTTATTAAACAATTATTGCATTGAATTAAAGCAACAAAAAAACTCTTAAATTTAGATGTTGCCTCCGGTTCCAGTATTGATTGGGGTATGTCCTAGTATTTCATTTTTAATAAAAGACTAAATTAATTTTGATGACAGCATACGATAGTGAGGGCGTGAAGATTGCATTTGCTCTGGAATTGAGAGACACCGGAACCTATGGCTTTCAGTTGCCACCCGATCAAATCTTAGATGGAAGTATTGAGACCTGGGCTGGTATTAAGGCTACGATTGACGGCCTTTAATCTTGTTATTTGTTAAATGTAACCGAACTTTATTTATTCAAAATAAAACATCTTTTAAAGCATTTGTTGATTATTGTTATCACAATTATAACTATTTTTTCAAACAAAATGTGAAACATTTTGTTAACCTTTAAATCAATCAAAAGGTTTATTAAGTGTTTAGCGATTACTTCAATACTATATTTATAATGAAATACACTTTTAATACCCGTATATTCGTAGAAATTTTTGTCAAATCTAATGATAAATCAAATAAATTTTAATCAAAACAAACAAATTGTGACAAAAACTGATAAACGGTTAATTCCATTAGTCATTGGAGGTGACAGTTGTTCGGTGGGGTCGGATCCAAGACATCACTAATTGATAAGAAATCAATATAAAGATTTGCAAATTTGCTTGAAATCAATCATTTGAAGTAAAGCTAACGAAATATTCGTTGAAAAATGCTTTACAAAGGATTTGTTGGGTTTCTTATTATTCAAGCAGTCTGTGGCGCACCCGTTGATGAGGGAACAGTTGATTTTAGCAAGCACAAAGTTCTGAGAATTTTACCCAAAGATTCTCAAAGTTTTGAGTTATTGAAGAAATTGAAGTCCGAATATGAGGTAAAAAATTCATTAAATTTAATATAATCTCAAATCAATTATAATTTCAGACAAAAATAGATTTTTGGAATTCACCCGTTCCTGATCTGAGACCTGTCCTGTCTCTCATTGGTCCAGAGGATACTTATTTCTTGGACACTTTGAACAAGTCTTCGATTGCATACGAAATCGTTTCAAATAATTTCCAAAAACTAATAGACGACCAAAAAGCAGAAAATAATGTGTTTTATGCGACGGGTTTTGATTACGAACACAAATATCACTCTTACGATGAAATCAAGAATGAATTGCATTCAGTCGCTCAAAGTAAGTTAACCAGGTCATATAATGAGAAAACTATTAATGTGGTAACTTGATCTAGGTAACTCAAAAGCAACCTATAAGAGCGTTGGTAAGACTTATGAGGGAAGAGAAATTCCGGCCTTAGTTATTACAGACACCACCGGAACCAATAAACAGACCGTTTTCTTCGAATGCGGTATATTTTCATAAATTATTTCATTTATTCAAAAAACTTAATCAATTTTTAACCAGGAATTCACGCCCGGGAATGGATATCAACCGCTGCCTGTCTTTATATGGCCGACAGATTGTTGAATGATCCCAAAAATGCTGATTTGCTTAAGAAATTTGAATTCATTATTGTGCCCACTCTTAATACGGACGGGTCAGTCGGTTATTCATCTTAACTATTATTTCTATTGTCAAACAAATGTGTTTTAGTGAATACTTTTAGCAAATTTATTATAATTAATGTTTGCAGTTATGTATATACGTGGGAACACAATAGAAGCTGGAGAAAGACCCGATCCAAGAACGCTGGTACCACTTGTATTGGAGCTGATCCAAACAGAAAGTAATATCAATTGTCCATGCTAATTTATGAACTAAACTCTAAACGTGTATCAAATGAATAGTTGGGACACAGCATGGAGTAAACAAGGTGCTTCTGATGACCCGTGCACTGACCTCTATTGTGGCTCAAAACCGTTTTCTGAAGTCGAAGTCAAACAAATGTCAGAACTGATCACAACTCGAAAGGGTAGGACAGCCGCATATTTCGGATTTCATAGTTACTCCCAGTTTTGGATGTATCCCTGGGGTTATACACATACTTTGCCTCCAAATGCAAAACGATTGGTATAATTATTAATGAATTCCACAAATTATCACTCATTCGATAACTTTTGAATTTAAGGACGAATTATCTAAAATCGGTGTAAACGCTATCAAAGCCTCTCATGGATTGTCATTCACTTATGGAAACATTGCAGATGTCATCTGTGAGTTCATCCCATTTCTGTTCTCTATTTTATTGATTTATTTGAAATGATCTTTGAATGGTAATAGACTTGGCCTCCGGTTCGAGCGTTGATTGGGGTTTGTATTCATTTCTTATAAAAATATATTCAAATCAATAATATTTTGATTAATTGACTAAAAAGCGTACGACAAAAGTGATGTGAAGATTGCATTTGCTCTGGAGTTGAGAGACAGAGGAACGTATGGATTTATGTTACCCACTTCTCAAATCAAACCCGCAGTTGAGGAAACCTGGGCTGGAGTTCGGGCTGTCATCGAAAATCTTTAAATCATTGATTGATTTTAAATTATTTTCAATTAAATTATTAAATAATAATTGACCACAAAATGCATTTCAATTATTTATTTTTAACAAAATGTTTATTAAAGAAAATATTTTGAAACAAAAACACATTTATATTTGAATATAATTTTTATAATTTTGAGATAATATTTATGAATTGAGGAATTGTTTGATGAAAGTGAAGACTAACGGTTCTCATGTGATTCAAGGGAAGAGACGGTCGTTTCTTCTGAGAGTTCACTTTTAGGTTTGGTTTTACATAAATTGATGTTTGAGAAGAGTCTGTAAATCAGAGCGAAAAGAGAGATCGCACAGAATGTAACGCAAACCCATCGGTAAGTAATGATATTCTCTCTTTTGGTAGAAATGAATGCAATGAATAGTCCGGAACCGATTGCCATCACTATTGTTATCATATAATAGACTCGAATGAAAATGGTATACAATGTTTCCAATTTTGAGTTCATTTTGATCTGTTCTTTCATTTCACAAATGAGAAGATATTTGTATAGTTTAATGAACACAACGTTGAAGACAATGGCCACCGAAGCCGAGAGAAGAGTTGAGAACAACATTCCTAACAATTGATACTCTTTGATGAAAGAGAAGAGTGAAGCCATAAAAGCAATGAGTGATATGTTTACGAACACAATCCAAACCCACTCAAGGAATGAATAATTGATGTCAAAACTGGTGAGAGTCCTCAGATCATTCGCTTCATCTTGCAAATATTTATCTTCCTTTTGGTCTTCGCGCGTCATTTTAAGTATACGGTTATCCCTACCAATAGTTTTGTTGATTTTGTAGGTTTTGAATTCATCGCCGCCTTTTCGACAAAATGTAAAAACACCGAAGATTTTAATCTTTCCGTCGACTTGTCCCGTATGTTTGCACTGGACTTTCTTGAGTTCAGGAAGTTTTGTGAGCCGCCACATAAATATTCTGATCTGAGTCAGTATCTGTTTCTCCAAAACCGCGGCTTTGAATCGAAATTCTTGCGCTAAAAGTATAGAAAACAATGAATATAAGTCTGACAATAAGAGGAATACCCAACCGATTGCTTCGTTGTCTTCATTCAAGAACATGATATCGATGTTAACGTCTGATAAATCGAAATCAGTGGAGAATTTCGCTAATCTCACACCAATTACATACTCGAATTTGGCTGTTCTTGGATTACAACTGGTCGCCAACGGGAAGTCTGTCTTTTCATTTTCACCTTTATCACCAACTAGGTCAACCAGAGGCTTAATACAAATAAAGACGGTCGTCCCCCAAAAGATAATGTAAATGATGAAAGTCATGAAAGTAAACCCTGTGTCGCACTCACAGCTGATGCCATTGTTCTCCAATTCAATTGGTTTACAATTTTTAAAGTTTTTTGTGTCCGAAACCAAACATAATATCAAATACGAGTCGTTAACTGAATATTGATTTGCGGACGAATATTGTGGACTAATATTGACTTTTTGGTTGTCTTTATCAGTTTGGATGTCTTTCAAAAGTATCTGATCTTCATTTTTGAGCGATTCTTTCAAATCATTTGTTTTTATCGACTTTTTCTCCCCTTTCTCTGACACATAACTTATTTGATAGACCTGTGATTTCTCTTCTTTAAGAATCTTTGATTTGATCCAAATCACTGTAAATGTCTTCTTTGATATACTCCTCAACGATAGGATTGTTTTTAGATTAATGGTCAGCGACTGATCAGTGGAAGGTTTGGGAGGGATATTAATGAATAAAATTATCATTTGTTCGGAGCGGTATGCAGTTATCCATTGGGGAAAACCTTTGTGGCTGAACTTCTTTTCTTTGCAAAGCTCTAAAGGAATATGATAGCCATCGGAGCGGTGGTAGTCATTGGACGGCTTCATTCGATCGAGTATTTTATCGAATGGCTTATAAATATCAGTTGACATCAAACAAACAGATTTGAATGAATCCTCCATATCCTCAGGAAAGGCGGTAACGCTTCCAATCCATATAATTGAGAACAAAATGTGGAATGAATTCATGTCTTTATAATAAATAATGTTTGAAAAGCTCTGGAAATACAAATTCTGAAATAAAATTCAAATTTTCGATCAATAGTTTGTGTCTCGAACTCAACAATAAATACATCAATAAATGTATTGAATTCAATGCGAAATGCATTTCAATTATTCAATGTTTATATCAATTTGAAGACAAATATTTCAAAATTAATTAATGAATTCTAATTTTCTAATATTTTAAGTGCACAACGTTCTACCTTGCTCAATTTGTATAATGAATGTTTCTTTTTTAAGCACATCCATGAATGAAATAGAGAATTGGATCCCTTCCCTCCTTGCCCTTTCATTTATTATTAATATTGATTCAAATTAAGTGTTAAACAGGAATTGATGTCTTATTCAGATATGATCAAGGTAGACCATGAGTATCAGTTGGTAATGAGCGCTGGTTCAGGACTGGTATCAATGAAATTGTAGCGACTATTCTCTGGGTTTAAAGGCAATGATCAGTTTGAAGACATTGCCATTAAATTCAATTAATGTTAAGATAATAAATAATATCCACTAAAAGTTAAATTATTGATTTTAAGCTAAATGTTTATTAAATTATATATTTTGAAAAGAAAACACATTTATATACAGAATATAATTTCTTAAATTTTGAGATAATTGTTCGATGAATTGAAGAATTGGATGAGAAAAAATTATGGGGTTTCTTGTGATCCAACGGAAGAAAGTTCTGATTCTTCCGATTCCTGTTTGGTTTTACCAAAACTCAAGTGAGAGAAGAGATTGTAAACAAAAATGAAAAGAGTGGTCGCACAGAATGTAACGCAAAACCATTCATATGTTTGGATTTTGCTTTTCTTAGTCCCTCTGATTCCGACGATTAGCCCCAAAACGACTGCCATTAATATTATTATCACATAATAGACTCGAATTACAACGAAAAGAATTCTTTCGTAATCGGAGTCCATTTTTGACTGTTGTTTCAACTCAGAGATTAGAAGACATTTGTATATCTTAAGTAAGACTGTGTTGAAGACAAGGGCTACAGAAGTGGACAAAATCATTGCGAATAACATTCTTAAAAGAAGTGGAAAATAATTGTACGAAAAGATTTGTGACATAAAACCAATGAGTGATATGTTTACGAATAGAATCCAAATTAACTCAAAAATTGAATAATTGATATCAAAGTTGGTCAGAGTCTTGAGATCTTTCTCTTCTGATTCAAGCATTTTGTCGTTCTTCTGGTCTTCGCGTTTCATTTCGAAGATATGATTATCGCGACCAATGTTTCGGTTGATTTTATATACTTTGAAGTCATCCGTTCCTTTCCGACAAAATACAAATACACCGAAGAGTCTAATCTTTCCGTCCATTTGTCCCGAATGTTTGCACTGGACTTTCTTGAGTTCGGGAAGTTTTGTGAGGCGCCACATAAATATTCTGATCTGACACAGGATTTGTTTCTCCAGAACAGAGGCTTTGAATCGAAATTCTGGGGCTTTAAACATATCAAACAATGAATAAATTGGTGACAATTAGAGTGAGGTATACCCACCAACTTGTTCGTGGTTTTCAGTGAGGAACGTCAGGTCAATGTTAACGTCTGTCAAATCGAAATCTGTGGAGAATTTTGCTAATCGTAGACCTATTATATACTCATATTTGGCGTTTCTTTGATTACAACTAATAGCCATCCCGTGGTCTGTCTTTTCCATTCCTGACTTATCTCCCAAAAGATCACATAAAGGCTTAATGCAAATGATGGCGATTATACACCAGAAGATGATTACGACAAGGAATGTGGTGAACATATCTTTACTATCGCACTTACAGCTGATTCCATAGCCGTCCACTTGAATTGGTTCACAATTTTGGAAATTCTTTGTGTTGGACACCAAACATAATATCAAATACGAGTCTTCAACAGAATATTCATTTGTGTACTGATTTTTGTTTTCATTGATGAGACTAATGTTAACATTTTGTTCTTCGCTTTTACCTTCTCGAACAACAGTTTTGATGTCTTTCAAAAGAATCTGATCCTCATTTTCAAGCGATTCCTTCAAATCTTGTGTTTGTGTCGACACTTGTTTGTCATCCGTTGACAAATAACTAAGGCTATAGACAAGTGAGCTATCTAGTTTAAAATTCTTTGATTTGATCCAAATCACTGTAAATGTCTTTTCTGATCTGTTCTTTAAGTGGTTAATGCCTTTCATATTAAAAGTCTTCATTTGATTTTCATTCGAAGGAATGGAAGGAATATCAATAAACACAACAATCATTTGTTCGGAGCGGTAAGCAGTGAGGGATCCGTCAATTTTTGATGTCTCGCTATTTATTGCGGTGCATATCTCCGAACTAAAATGAAAGCCAACGGAATGGTGACAGTCATCGAACGACTCCTTCTCTTTAAGTATATTATCGAACGCCTTATAGACCTTATCAGACATTGTGCACAACCAACGAAACTCATTATCCATTAAATTTTTAGGAATACTTATAACCGATCCAATAGATATTATTGAGATTAAAATATGGAAAGGGTTCATATGGAATGGGTTCATCTCTTTTTGCTTTTCTCTTTTGGAAAACAAAATTTGAATCGAAATTAAAAATTTGAATAATAATTGTGTCGCGAACTCAACAATTGATTATACGTTCAGTTTATCACAATTTGGTAAATCTATAAAATTTAATAAAACTAATTGCTGTGAATTAATCTTGCTATAATTGATGCAACTATTATTATAGAAAACTATAATTCTATGACAATCAAAGACATGCCTTAGAATTGATTGAATTTTGTTGGACAACACACTCTTTGTAATCGAAAAGCCGGTGAAGATATGCATTAATAAGTTTGATGACAGTAAACAAGACTCCGATTACAATACAGTATA
>JAQGCQ010000849.1:0-11478 GCA_034699945.1 Chamobates pusillus
GATATTAATCATTTATTTGCTTTTTATATGTCTTTGTAATTAATCTTATGATTGATTTTAAATTATTGATATTTTTTAAATTAAAAGATTTAATAAAAAGGTGTGAATATTTTTTCCAAGATATCAGTAAAAAGTATTTTATTGCACAGAATATTCCAACAGAATGAGTATGCGCATTCACAAAATATTCGAAATTAAGTCTAGGCAAAATATCATTTGAATAAACAATTTCTTGTTCATTCTGAAAATAATCGCAGAAAATCAAGATAATTTTAATGGATTTGAAAATGGAATTCATTATAATAAAATGCACATTATACTCTGTAAAAATCGATTTATTTCATCTAGTTGTATCGATTACTAAACTTGGTTATAAATATATTGAATTAATCCCAACCTTTGGGCGCTTAACAAGATTTCTCTTTTGAATGATCTTGATCTCTACATCATCTGTTCTTGTTCTAATTATAATGCTATTCTGCCTAGCTGATGAATTCTTAGCTCTTTTCAAATGCAAATAAAATAGTGATAAATTTATCCAGGTATCTTTTGAGTACTCGATTATCAATAGAATAGTTGCCCAGGTAAATCCTAAAATTAAAATTAGAAAATTGTTTCTAAAAAATTCATCAAGGTTAATGGCATTATTTTGTTCCATGTTGATTGCATCAACATTTTTCAAATGAATAGGACCTAGTTTCAAACGTCTCTGCATAATCTTTATCATTTCATGATGTTTCAAAAGACCAGCTTGATAAATCTGCTCAAATCTAGATAGAATCATGAATAACCAAGTCAACCAAGAAACAATTATTAAAAAATATTTTTCACTTACAGAAATTTAGCAAGTTTACTTAGAAAATGAAGTTTCTTAGTGACGAGAAGACCAGCTTGGTGCAAATATGCTTGCTTACAAACTGTCAATAATTTTGCATATTTTCGATAAATATCAAAAATTGATTCAACACTTAATGAATCTAGCAAGACAATTGTTTTTTGCAGGATAACTTCCTCAATAATGTCTGGCTTGAAAACATCACCTTCGTGAATCAACTCTCTTCCAATTTTTTCTTGGTATCTATCAATTTGGTTCAAAATTTTCCTTGATGCTCTTCTATAATAATAATCGATTGCATCTTGGTACTTTTGTAGGATTTTGTATCTGCCGGCAATAGATAATTGATCATTTTCAAGTACTTCACCAAGATTATTGACAATCGGTTCAAATTCTTCTGTGGAGTATGTTTTCAATAATAATCCAGTAAATGATTTTGTCAAAATGAATGAACAAATTATCCAGATGATTAGCAGGATTAGGAATTGTGGTTTATGAAACTTTGCACCAGGTTTGAAAATTGTTCGCCACCTTGCTATTTTATTTGATGATTGATTCATGAACAATATTAAAAACATATCCCCTAATTTATTCCAGTGCAATTGATTCTTGGTAAAACGTCTGAGAAACAATATTGATATCATCGCCAAGAATATTATATAAAACCATACCTAGAACAATTAAAGAAAAAATAAATATTGAACTAGATAATTCTATTCAAGTTACTCTTCTATCAAATAGTCTCATGAATGAGAAAATAGAATGATCTTTCACAGATTTCAAACCGGTAACAATTATCATGATGAATTGCTGAGTGATCTGAACGACATAATCATCTTGGTATTTTCCGTCCACTGAATACATGAAATTCAAGTCAAACGTCAACTCCGATTTCTGAAATAAAAACCGACATATTGAATTTATCAAGATCATCCTGATGTGAATTACATTTTTGCTCGATTGAACAAGATAATTTTTGCGACACATGAGATAATCAAGAACAGAGTGTTTATAACCATTTTGAACGGGCTAGTTTATAATTGAAATTGATCATGTAAATGATTAACTCGATCATATTTTAATTAGACTTACGCTGACGGAATAATAAACCAGCATAGTTGAATTAGCAATTGAACTTGATAGTTTGGAATCACATCGATAGATCTTGTTAGTTTCAAATTTATAAAACGGAAATGTATTCAAAAAGTAGCTAGTATTCAAAATTTCAACCATGCTCATTTTCAACTTTTAAAATATGATCTTGTCTAGACTGGATAACAATTAAAATGATATGATATTTAAAATATTATGTTCATGGTAATTTTGTTGTTCCGTTATTCAAAATAGTATTGCAATCATTTTAATTGAGTTTTTCATTGAATTAATTATAAGAAATATTTTATTCATTTTTATTTAAATCAGTTAATAAGGAAAAATATAACGGATATATCCTTGTTACATTAATTTAATAGAGTTCTTCCTTTTGAATTAATCAACTATTTCAAATATTGATTTATTATTGATCTATCTGTTATCTGTCTTATATTTCTGGGTGTTTCGATTTAAAATCAAACATGGTAATATGTTATAAGGAATATGTTTTATATAAATTAACTAGATTAAATATCGATTGAAATAGAAAGTTTCAAGAATATTTATACTTTTATTTTGAATTATTATTAAATTAATAAAATAAAATAGACACTATTTATTTGAATCAATAATTGATCCAGTAACTAGATTCTAGTTGAATTATTTAAGAGAAAAATTTTGTTATATTTCAGAAGAACTCTGCATGATTTTAATGCAGATAATATTATAAAATAATGAGCATGCTTATCAATACGGCAACTGAAAAAAATTATTTTAAATTTAGATTAAATTTTGAAACTTTTCAATAATCGTAAAATTGAAAATATAATAATAATTAAACATGGATAATATTTTATTTCATTTCGAGAAAAACATATAAGAATAATATAAAAGAAATTATTGAGACATTTATTAATAGTTAAACATTAAAATAATTGATAAAATTTAAAGACAATAATATAATTATATTATTAATTTATAATATTATTATTATTATTATTAATATTATTATATTATAATATTATTAATTATATTATATTATTATATAATTATAACAAAATTATATAAGAGAATCAAAATAGGAGAACATGCAACAAAGATTATCAACATTATTTTAGCAAAAATCCATTTCAAGATTTTCATTCTAATAAAAATCATTCTATAGTTTGAAATTAAATCCCATCCGATATTATCGTTGAAATATTCCCATTTTCTCACAGCAGATAAATATGTATCATAACTTGGTGTTCCACTCTTCAATTCACCTTTTCTCAATTCAATCAATTTGTAGGCCAATAGAGAAATTTCACCTTTCACATTATTATCTTCGATTTTTGACAATGATTCGGCAGTCATTTCAATAGCTTCAAGGTAACCAATTGGATAGGAATGGCCCTTAAATACCTGGTTCCAATCAATTACATAGAGTATATCTCCAGTTGGATTACTGGTGTAATTGACATAGTTGACCAAAATCTTATAAGGTAATATTTCCTTGTTATCAATTAACCAAAAAGAATGTCGGAAGAGTAAATTCTCGACTTTATTCCTTTCTGGTAAATCATCTACGCAAAACATCCTATTCTTGAATTCTTCCAGCCAAATTTCAGGACACCAGTAATAATATACGGCACACGATATTATTACGAGGATAATAACCAAGAATTCAATAACCATATTTATCACTAAACAAGGTTTGATTCAAACCGGTAAATACTACATTGACGAGTTAGATGTGTGACCTTAGATTCAAAATTGTATTATAGAAAGCATTTGAGTATTTGACTAAACAATAGCATTATAATTAGAACAGTTGCTAACTAAATGTTTGCTGAAGTATTGAATTAGCATTATCCCATACGATTAGAATTACCCCATAGACTTAACATTACTGAAAACCTCACCCATTGAATTAGCGTTATCCCATACGATTAGCATTGCTACATAGACATGACATTAAGACCTCTCCCATAGGTTTAACATCAGTGAATACCTTCCCCAGAATTAGTATCGTCCCATAGATTTAGCATTACCACATAGACTTAATATTGAGGCCTCTCCCCTAGACATAAGATAAAACGTTTTCTCATAGACAGCAAAAATGACCCCCCCTCAACCTCCAAAAAACCTCGTTAAAAATAAAAGGCACCCCATGTTAAGTCTATGGAGGGGGTAGTAAATGCTAAGTCTATGGAAGGATTTTTCACTAATGTTAATCCTATGGAGGGGAGGGGGTGGGATAAGTCAGAACGACGAAACTATATACTACATTTATACTCCGTCAATGTAGTGAAAAATATGATTGAACAATCAAATATTATTAATAGGAACTATAAAATTGTTTGAAGATAAGAAGTTTAATAATTCTGAATAATATTTTTGGTATGTTTTGTAACATACCGTTTTGGAAGTAGTCAAGTTTAATGCTTTTTATTAACTAATTTAAACATCCTTATCCTGTTATTATTTAACATAACTTCTAGCTTATTTAGATGAACTAGATAACCCGTCTCTCGCTCTCTCTGGCTTTCTTTCTCTCACTCTCTTGCTTTCTCTTGCTCTCTCTCTCTCTCTCTCTCTCTCTCTCTCTCTCTCTCTCTCTCTCTCGCTCTCGCTCTCGCTCTCTCTTGCTCTCTCGCTCTCTCTCACCCTCACCTCCTCCACACCATCACCCACACCTCTACCCACTGCTACACACACCTCTACCCTTACTCTGAGATTTGAGGCTTCATATATACATAAAGACAGAAAAAATCACAAAATTGTATTTAATACGCTGAATGATTAGGCAAAAATTAATTATTAATGAGCAGGAACTAAGTTAAACAAAAACAATGGAAAAAGATTAATTTTGTATTCATTAGTATTCTAAATATAAACACCAATAGAGCGATTTAAATGGAATATGAATAATAAAATCTACGTTTGACTTTGGACCAGGCAAAATTAATGACCAAGAAATGTGTTTACATTTATTTCATTAATTATTATAAACATTCAGTCTTATAAAAGATATGACTTTAGAGATGTTCTCATAGAAAGAATTATTTAACGATTTTATAAAATATAAACAAAATTAATGGAATCCAACATATAATCAACTGATTATCATATATTTTTAGAATTGAAATTTTATTTTATTTTTGAACTAGGTGTAATAATTATTATTTAAATAATATCATCAAAAAAATTAGACTCGATTCAAAATCAAAACTAAATATCAGTTCATTATTACCTTTTATTGTGTTTCGTCAGCACTTTATAAAAAATTATTTCAAATGAAAATTAAGTTAGTTGTTGACCAAGAACAATTGACTTTACAATAAAAAACAAGTTTTCATAAACAATGATCTTGCTTTCAATGAAAATACCGAAAATCGAACAAGTTTTTGAATAATATTCCTATCTCAACATCGATTGGAGTATGAGCATGAATAAATTGATTTTATTTTTGTGTTTATAATATTAACTTAATATACGTGTATAATAAATATAATTTATAATAAACAGATAATTCTTCCAATCATTTATCATTTGTTTATATACAATCTAGTGAAAGGCAAGGGGGTAAATACCCCCTAGAAAATCCAACAAGTTAGAAAAAGTGTTCTTTAACTTAACCGTTTTTTGCTTGTAAAATTTTTTTATGCTAACCCAAGACCTGGCAGATTGCAAGCTAGGATTGCAAATCCAGAATTATTTTTTCTGTAAGGAGTCACAAATAATATGTATGAACAAGTTCAAGTTCTCATAGAAATTTAAAATAAACAATAAATATCTTTCAAATTTTTTTCACCCTTTTTCGGAAAAAATGCCATCTGCCAGGGCTCAGTCCACTCTAGAAAGACAAACTTTTTATCCCGCCTACCCTAGGTCGTGTTCCTTGCCTATTACTGATATATCACTTAAATTTATAAACGTTGCTTTATCTATATCGAATCTTGATTAATTTTATCAATTTTAAAAAATTAATAAATCAATGAACTAATATTGTTTAGTAAAAACATTAGATTATCAGATTATCAAATTTCATCAAAATTAGACTCATCTAACAAAGAAGAACTTTAGAATTGATGACTTGTTAGTTGTGGGAATTTATAATTTAACAAATGACCAAGTTATATTCTTGGTAAAAATCACAACTTTGTTGACTTCTACTGAAGTATTGGAGACGTTTCGATAACTACTGTTATCTTTTTCAATCCAATGCGAAATTAAATCAAAAATATTGAAATCATTCGCATTTAAGACTTAATGGCAGTCGAAGAGGAGATAGTGATGTGAGCAGTATTTGGATTACAAGTTAAAAATTACTTGAATTTCAATCAATTGTTTATTTGTATTAAACAAAAATTATTTTGACTCATAGCTATCCAAACAGAATTTTTTTCAGAATAATTATTAAGAGCATGCTTATATAATTTATGCATAATAACTTTTACAGTTTTAATATGAAATGGAACAGAATAAAGAAAATATTTTCTAGAATTCCAATTGGCATGGATAAATTAGCTAAAATTAAATACCAAGCCTCTTTAGTAATATTCTCTTGAACAAGATTTTGTAAATGTTATTTTCAAATGTGATAATTGAAAAATATCTTATATTTTCAATAAATGGCTGTTTTTTGATTAATTCTTGTAAATGACTGTTGAGTTCATATTTGAAAATAATTGTCAATCGATTCAAATTCTTAAACTTTACGAGTGTTGAAAATGGTTTAATTATATCAAGATCATTTAAATAATAATCAGGGATAAGATACTCAATGCTTTTGAGTTTAGGACAGTTGAGGGACAGTAGTGTTAACGAATCATCAAAATCTGAATTACGACTGTCAACGATACTAAGATGAGCTAGGTTTTTGAGTTTAGCTAGTTCAACTAGAGTTTGATTGGGATATTTCATAAATTGAAAATCTTTAAAATAAACATATACACTTTGAATGTTCTTGTTTATATTGACGAATGTTTGTAAGGCTTTGATATCTTCCTCGTAGAGAATGACCACAAGTTTTGATAGATTATTGAAACAAAAGTATTGAAAATCATCAAAATTTTTACTGTTTAGATGTAATTCTTGCACATTTTCAAAATATTCTAATTGTCCTGGCTCTTTCATTTCATCAAGACGAACGGAAATGTTATACTTCTTTTCATAAAATAAACTTGGACCATCATTTTTGCTCATTCCATCAATGATTTTCTGCTCAATATCTAGCAAATCGCATTTAATCTTGTTCAATTTCGGACATTTATTAGTTATAAAATTGATCCAGTGACAAGAACTTAATTCTTCTGACAGTTTGGGAATTCCAACATGGCCAAATGCAACAGAACGATTTGCAAATACGTAGGATTCCTCATAAGAAATTTTTTGGTAATTGATAGAATAATTGTCCAGGTTAATTTCTTTGATATTTGGGCACTTCTTCACGATTGATCGAAGGATTTGTTCATTCGATTTGAAAAATCGATGACAGTTTGAAAATTCTACACTTAATTCGTAATGTCTTTGAAATACAGTCCTCTGAAACTGTTTGGACACACATTCGAGTCTTAGTTTGTCTTTTAGTGACAAATACTGGAGAATAACTTCAGACAAATCGTCACAAACTCTATCACTGAATGAATCTCTTCTGTAATCAAAATTATTAACAGATTTTGTTATTCGCAAACAATTTCCCATAATTTCAATAATCTTATTCAAAGTTTATGTTGAAATCAGAATTAAATGTCAGACAAAATTCCTGAAATGAAAATAAGATTATTTATTTTACGTCAAGACTATGTCATCTCTTAACATAATTCGACCTTTAAATAAGCATGCGCATTTTAATCAACAAGTTTTTGCCCACAAAATAATTTTCAGTTTAGGAATATTTATCTTAATTTTCATTTTTCTATTGATTTAAGTTTTATTATTTATACATAAAATAAGTGGAATTTAATCTGAATATATTCTTGGTATAAAAACAAATATATTCATACTTAAAAAATTCAATAGTTTTTATTATCAAATAATTAAAAATTCAATTATAAAAATATTAAAAAGTTTCATATTTTTGAGCTAGATTACATTTTGACATAAACAAGAATTATTTCTAACCAGTTTATATTGTAATAATAATATTAGCGAGTAAATATTAAAATTGAACAAAAAAATAATAACAATATTAAACCAAAAATATTCATTAATATTTTAAATCTAATAAAAATCATTCTTAACCAGGAAAATATATCACAACCAAGGTTATTTCTGAAAAATTCCCATCTTCGAACAGCACATAAATGTGTATCATAACTTGGTGTTCCTTTCTTCAATTCACCTTTTCTCAATTCAATCAATCTGTAGGTCAATAAAGTGATTTCACCTTTCACATTATTATCCTTGATTTTTGATAATAATTTCGCAGTCAATTCAATAGCTTTAAGGTAACCGATCGGAAAGGGATAACCGATAAATACCTGATTCCAATTAATTAAATCACTAGATGAATTACGACTCGATCTTAAATAGCTATTTTTAAGGCTGAATCGCCAAAGGTGCTTGGTATCAATTAAATTGAATGAGTGTAGGAATATTAGGTCCTCGATCAATTTTCTTTCTGGTAAATCAGGTCGACATCTCATTTTTTGCTTGAACAAATATAGCCAAATAATAGGACAAAGGTAATAATATATTGCCCATATTATTGCCAAGATTATTGTTGTGCCTGGTGATTCCACCAAGAGCGAACGCAAAAATTGTCTTATTTCGATAATCATTTCTATATAAAATTATATTAACTTGATTATTTGAATGGAAATATATGCTAGAACAATTTTTTATTAATTATTTGTGAATTTCGAAGAAAATTGTGTGTTCTTGATATTTTAAAAGTTTTGTTTTGCATTTATTTCAATAATAATTAGTAATATTAAGTGTTATAAGAGTTTGGAAAAAAGTTGTGAAACGGTTTTACATAATATTTAAAATATGATAAAAATCAATAAAATTTTTAATTTTGCTTGTTATTTTAATCATTTTAATGCTCATGTTGAAATAAGTGAATTTTAATAAATATTGAATTTTTGGTATTTGTTTTGAATTTTGGCAATCTCAATTTTTATAAACAATTTATCTAGTTAAATTACATAACATTCAAAATTATTTTCTTTTGTATTTAATATTAAATGTGAATTAAATAGAAATTTAAGGAAAAAATACAAAAGTTTTTAAATATTACCTTATTATGAGATGAAAACACTTTTTTCAAATGAAAATCTCTCAGTGTTTGACCAAGTGCAATTGATTTTTGAATATAAAACACATTCAGTTAATACAAAAAATAATTATTTTAGACTTAAACTCAATTTATTATTTATTTAATTTATCAATATCGTTTTATCAGTTCTTATCAAAATAAAAATGCAAACAAAAGCCAACCGGTCACAACTTGTTGCCAAGGTAACATAATTGACCACTTTTCAAATAATTGTACATGCGCACAATAGGCTTACGCATTCAATTTTGATCAACAGGTGTTTATACCTGTAAATAATGTTTAGTTTAAGAATATTCAACTGTTTTTCTATTTACTTATGCCTTGGATTTGCTATAAATCAAATATTAACATGATGCAAAATTAAATTCAAAACAGTTTTTATTAAATAATGAAAATTATAAGAATATTGAGACAAATGTGAACTAGATCACATTTTGTTAGTAGGGAGAAAATGATAACTATATCTGGTTTTTATTGTAGAAATAATGAGAAGATAAAACTAAATATAAACAAATTGATAGCAATATTGATATAACAAAAATATTCTTCAATATTTTAAATCTAATATAAATCATTTTGAACCTTGATAATTTACCGCATCCAAGATTATTTATGAAATATTCCCATTCTTTGACAGCAGCTTCATGTGTTTCATAACTGTCTGTACTAGGATCTAGTTCATCTCTTCTCAGTCCAGACAAATTGTAGGCCAATAGGGATATTTCACCTTTCTCCTTATTATCCGGGATTTGTGACAATAACTTTGCAGTCTCTTTGATAGATTTAACGTAACCAATATGATATGGATAACCAATGAATACCTTGTTCCGATCAAATTTAGCTAGTAATTTGCCAGATGAAGTTCGGCTTGCTGACAAATATTTTGCCTTTATGCTATAATTCAATAGGTTCTTGCTATCAATTAGTTCAAATGAATGCCGAAAAATTAAGTCCTCCACTATTTTTCTTTCGGGTAATCCTTTGGGACAACTCATCCTTCTCTTGAATTTAATTACCCAAACAAAAGGACAAAGTAAGTAATATATACCCCATATTAAAAATATAATTATATAAGGGATCTGTTCCGCTGGGATCTCAGCCAAAGCTTGCAAAACGTCCATGATCATTTCTATGAAAAATAATAATTTATGAAAATAAAAGCCCTAGAACATTTTCATCTAGGTTTTCAAATTATTTATAAGAAAGATAAGAAAATGAGATATTTTTTAATATCTGAAAAGTTTTGCTAATATTTAATGCAATAAAATTCTGTTAACATTACGTGTTATAAGAGTTATGACGTATTATACATACGTATGACTTCAAAAATAATGTGAAACGCGTTTACATAATATAAAAGTTAACACTATTTTCAATGTCAACCTAATATTGCATCATCAATTGTGCTTGTTATTATATTTATTTGATGATATTTTAAAAAATTAAAATATCTTCGAATATCTTTGATTTTCAATTTTTTTTTATAAAATATGTAACTAGGTAGAATATTCAATTGATCAAAGTTATTTCGTTATTTTAAAATAATTTGATTTAATTTTAATTCAAACTTTAAATTCAAAATTAAATATTAATTTAATAGAAAGTTTTAAATGAGAATAAATTTTAAAAAAATAATTATCACCTTATCCCGTTTTGTCAGCAATTATTTTAGATGATAATCAGTTGTTAGACCAAGAACAAATGAATAAAATTATAAAACATAAGCGCAATATAATAGTCAGTATAATACACATGCGCTCAGCTCTTACTTAATATCACTACCGGCAACATAACAGACCATATTTCAAATTTTATTGCGCAAAATAGGCTTGCTCATTTTTTGGGATCAAATTAGCAGCTAGTAAAATAGAAAGGTTTATATCCTTATCGTTTTCAAATTATCATGCTTATAAATAGTCAATTTAAGTTAATAATAAAATCCATATAATTTATTATAATAAGAGTAATTAATTTGTCTGGGTAATATTTTCAATTCAAAGAAAAAGATACAATAATTATATTTCCTTTAATTACATAACAGGAATCAAATCATTATTTGATGGATAAGTCTTATAAATACAAAGGAAGTGAAAAAAGTAATAAAATTAACATTAGTTTAGAAATAGTGTAAACAATAGAGTAATTTACTTGCAATTAATTAAACTTTCAATGTTACCTAGATAATTAAAAGCAAATGTTCTATATTTGACATATAAATTATTAAAACTAGTTATTGATTAGGAAATGATTCATTAATTAATTTAAATTGGATTGAGCAAGGCAC
>JAQGCQ010000850.1:0-11474 GCA_034699945.1 Chamobates pusillus
AATAAAATGTCGGATATTTTGGACAAATTTGATATATTTTCTAAAGTGAGTCCAAATTTGAAAAAACAGATCAAAATATTTCATGTTTTTGATGACGAAAAAGGAATTAATGTATTGTTTATAACAAGTGATGACAAAGCGTTTGGTTTTGGTTCCAATGCTTTCGGTTGTTGTGGTTTAGGACACAATAGTGTTGTTAAAGAACCACAAATTATACCTGAATTGAGTTACAAAAACATCAAACAATTCTTCATTGGATTCAGTTTTATATTAGCAATCAGTGAAGACGGTCTGTTATTTGGATGGGGAAACAATTCCTTAGGACAGTTAGGCAGAGGTGATTTGAAAGGTGAAAACGAATTTTTGAAACCTGGTCTCATCGATATCCCAAATGAGAACATAATTCAAGTGAGCTGTGGATCACATCATACTTCAGTCTTAACTTTGGAAGGAAATGTTTATGTGTGGGGTGATAATAGTTATAGACAATTGGGTCACAACCGAGTAACGTTTCCAGTATTATGCAAACCTACTCTTTTGAAAATTTTCAACAAACATTTGATCAAGAACATTTATTGTTCATATTACCAATCATTTGCATTAACGGCCGATGGACTGGTATACAGTTGGGGTTATAATGATTACTATACTTTGGGACGAGAAATGGATAAAACTGAGTGTGTTTATGAGCCCACATTAATTAATATCTCAAATATTACAGACCTCTGTTCGGCGAGATTTAATACATATTTTCTCACAAATGAAGGACTCATTTATTTTTGTGGTCAATACAGAGATGAAAATTATTTTATAGTTTATCAAAAGTCACCGAAATTAATGAAAACTGATTTGAAACACATTTCATTGCATTCTTGTCCTAATCATCAAATGTATTCTATAATCGCTGCGATCTCTTCTGGACAAAGAGTTTATAACTTGGCACATAATTCAATCATTGAGAAAAATTTCAAAACCATTTTTGATTTTTATTGTGAAGAATACAATATGACGTATAAAACAATAAATGTAAAGGAATTTAAAAAGGATTTCACTAAAATTAAAGAGATGTTTGAAAAATCAGATGAGTTTCTATCGACTGATCTCAAGAATATTATTCAACAAAAACGTGAATATTTTGGACGACAACCGACAGAAGCGATGAATACAATCGAGTTTTACATTTCGTGTCAATTGTTTAAAGAGTTGTTGGAATGCATCCAATATCTGCACGAATCAAATCAACGAGAAAATTTTGGGGATATCAGACCTGACAATATAATTGTTTTTGAGAAACACACCAAGGGAAGATTCCTTAGTATTTGTGCATTAAATTCTTCCAGTTCTTCAGAAAAGAAATTCGATGAAAATTCACTCAAAGATAGATTGAAATATTCGGCGCCAGAACTCAATTTTGTGGATAAAACTAATAAATCAGATATTTATAGTCTGGCTATTATTGGAATGGATTTATTCGACTTCAATATTTATAAGCAAGTTTATTTCATCAAATTAATTCACATTTCCTTTAAATAATTTGAAATAATAATCTTTATTTTAATTCCAGGGAAGTATCAAAAACAGATACTTTAAAACTCAAATGGGAGGGGTTGAGGAATGTTATCATAAGTATGATAAACACAGAATTCAAGAAAAGACCGGATTGTTATCAAATTTTATCCCATATGAATCAATGGTCGATAAACCTGCAAGAATTGAGTCAATCGGGAGTTACTGATTGTTTGAATGAAACGAAAGACGGGAATAATTTTTTCCAAACTTATTTCAATACACGTATTGTGAATGAAATCGATTCAAATGTTTTCGATGAAACAAAATTGAAAAGAGTCCAGATTACTTTAAAAAGACAAATGGATAAGAGTCGGGACATAATGTTCATTATCCAAGGCGAGAATTTATTAGTAAATAGATTGCACCTAATTATCAAAAACAAAAGTTTCAAACAATTATTAATTTCAAATAATAAAAATGTAATCAATATCAAAGACCTGGACCCTCAAGCCTTTAGATTAATGCTCAATTACATATTTTGGAATCGAATTATCTGGGAAAATAATGAAAATAACATTGACATGGTTATTCATGTCTATAAATGTGCGGAACGATACCAGGTCAAACAATTGATGGAAATAATGGAAGAAAAGATAATTTCTTCAATAAATTTCAATACCATTGAAGCAATTTATGGATTTGCCAAAGAATTCAAACTGGATCATTTGAAAACTTTAGGTGAAAAGTTCTTGAATGACAACATTGAAGAAATTATGTCAAAGAACAGAAATGAATTGGCCAAGATTATAATTGTGACTGATAATTATTTGCTTGACTTAATTCTGGATTACAACGAAAAACAAAGGAATGAAAATGAAAAGTTCAGATGTTTCTTAAAACCATCTGGATCAGATTCGGTTATTATCGATAAAGTTGAGTACACCAGGATCAAAAGTGGAAAATTTGAAGAAAATGACCCTACACTATTTGGTGTCAAATATTCAAACCTATCGACTGATTTGATTGATAAAAAACAAACAAATAATAACTGAATTATTTAATCTTAAAATATTTTACATTATTGATCTAGATGAAATAAAGAACTAAATCTATTCCAATTTCATCATAAGTCAATTTATAACAAATAATTGTAAAATTGAATCATAAACTCATCAGCTTGGTGATTTCTGAATTAATTAAATTTCTTAAGTAAGGTTTTTTTGATTGATTGAATTTAAAAATGAAATTAAAACTTGTCCTCTTTCTGAATACCCTGATGAATTTTAAATAAATTATTGAATTTTCGTGTACTTTATATTAATATAAAATAGCAGTAAAAGCATCGAAAAGTTGTTATTCTATTGTTTTGATTATTCACTGAAAAATCAATTATCAAAATGTTTGCAAAATTATTAGTGGTGTCACTGCTGTCACACCTTCTTTGTGATATCATACCAAGATAAAGTTACCGAACAAATAACTGATAAATTATATTTTACACGAATTAATTTGATTTAAAATAATTTTTTTTATTTCGAAAAACAATAGACATACCTTGCGTATATGACAAATTTATTCCAAGATATCAACTTGGTTAAAAATGCTATGTGCCCAAAAGATGGAAAGTGTCGTTGCTCTATAATTGGGTAAATATGACCAGGATTGAACCCGATTACTGGTTCACACATAATAGCATAATGTAATTGTGAACATTTTGAGTTTTGTTTATTGACCTAGCTAAAAATATGGAAAGATTTTTTATTGAACACAAAAGTTATCGACATATTCAATACCCTGATAATGTTTGTCATTGATTTTTGCCCCCAATTAATAGGACTTCAATTTTGCAACAATTATGAGTTCGGTTATTGACTTCTTTCATAAAGACCTATTTATGACCCTGATAAAAAAATGGCTTAGACACCAATTGCAGTCCTAATACTGGGGCAAAAATGTGCACGGATGCATGTGTTAACAAATTCGGTAAAGACCATGTTGGAAACGGTTATTGTGATGAATTCGACAGCTTTAATCATAATTATAAATCCCATTGTATTCGCATGATGTAAATGTAAAAATTTTGAGATTTGGTTAGTGACCTAGCTAAAAATAGAATGATTTTCTATTGAAAATAAAAGTTATCGACATATTTAATATCCTGATAATATTTGTCGTTAATTTTTTGTCACACAATTAAAATAACATCAATTTTGCAACAATTATGTGTTCGGTTATTGACTTCTTTCATAATGGCCTATTTATGACCCTGATAAAAAAAAGTATAAAAAGATGAGACGTTTTTTACAAATTAAAACAATTTCAACATTTTTTCTTTTATATTTGAAATTAAATTAATTGACAAAAATGTTTTCCAAACAGATTTTAGCTGCACTGTTCTTGGTCGTATTGGCAATGACTGTCTATGCTGATGAATTCATAGGTGAAATCAATCAATACACAATTGTTATTCAATGAAATAAATAATCTTGATAATAAAAAATGGTTTAGACACCAGTTGCAAGCCTAATACTGGGGCAAAAATGTGCACGGATGCATGTGTTAACAAATTTGGTAAAGACCATGTTGGAAATTGTCAACGCTTTAATCATCAATTTAATTGTTTCTGCAAAGCAATTGGTAAGCTAGTATTTTTTTATTCACCAGAACATTTATTTGAATAAATTAAATTATTCATTTTTATTCACAATGCATCTAGTTAAGTAAGCGAGAGAGAATTTTACTTGAACAATTTTTTCAATGCTTAAATCCACTTAATCTTTTTAATTTAACAAATTAAGTGAATTTAAAAAATCTAATTATTTTTAATTGATCTAGTTTGTCAAAAATATGCCCTAAACTGCGATGAAAATCGAAAATGTTGTCCTGAATTCAAATGTGATTTAAGTAAAGCAAAGCGTGGATCAAAAGTCGGATTTTGCATAAAGAAAAAATAAGATTGCTTATCTAAAGTTTCAATTATTATCTATTTCTATTATCTATTTAATTGAAACTTCTTACAATCAACACTTTTAAAATGTGTAATGATTAATTTAAAATTTATGCAAATTTATTAAAATAAAACTTGTTCAAGTTCACATTTTATTTTAAAAATGAATTGAACATTAATCATTTTTATTCAAAATAAATTGAAACAAAGATTAACAAGAATATCCTTGATTATAATTATTTTTTTCATTAATGATAATCATTAATATATTGGTTAATTATTATAAATTTAGAACTCAATTGCAAATAAGCAAATAATTTGAGTTTTGAACTTCAATACTAAGTGTTCTGTCTTTACTGATAATGTTATCAAGAAAGTAATTTTATAGTGTTAAGATAGGTTCAGGGGTTTCCAGGGTGAACAAAATGAGACAAAAGTATTTGATGAAATAATTAGCGTATTAGCCTTCATAAAAATTGACTCCAGACCCCTCTCTGTGTGTGTCGGAGGAAAAGTAGCGACAATTAGTATGAAAGTTGCATTAAAGCAATACAATTGTATTAAACTTTTTACATAATACTATAATTACATTCCGATATTAAATCCTTGAATTCTTACATAAAACCTGATATTCTCAGACAGAAATTCAATTATATATAACGATATTTTAAGAAAATGCATTGAATAACTGTTACTATGCGAGTCATAACACCCCCAAACCCATAATGGGTAAATCACTTTTAATTAAATGTACCCTATGAGTAGAGGCTCAGGTGTTCTTACATAACTAGTTTAACTCTTGAGAAAAAATGTTGGTTGATAAGATATGACATGAAATTCAATATAATATTATATAACAATTTATTATTCAATGAAGTTGAAAATTAAAACATTTTTAATACTTAATCATGGGTCATCACTGGGGGGTCCAGCCTAAATACCCCCCCTAGAATTGAGATTTTGCTAAATACCCCCCCCTAGGATTTTGAAAATTTTTAACATTACAGGTATAGATCCCCCCTCTGGCTTGAGAAAATTTTAACATTACGTCTATGGAGGCCGCCATCTTGGCCGCCATTTTACCCCACCCTATATCCCTCCCTAGACCGACGGAGCTTGATGACCCATGTACTTAATCCAATTATTTCATTAGAAATCTATTTATTTCGACGCAAAATAATTTTGAAAATATAAATTTTCAATATTTTTTATGGATATATCTTTCTTTTAATTGCTTATTAATTTACATAATTATTATAAAACAATAATTACATCCCATTAGAAAATTTAACTTCATTATTTTAAGCGCGGATAAGCGGCGGCTTATACACGTTTTTTGTTGAATTTTTGGAAAATGAACCTGTTCGGCTTATGCTTGGGGCAATTACAGTTTACAAGCCAAGTACAGGTTTATATTAGATAGAATTGCTTTGAATCCAAATATCTATTGTGCGGCTTATACACCGGTGCGTCTCATCTGCGCTAAAATAGTGTAAATGTTTATTACGGAGAGCCTATTTAAAATCTAGAAATACTTTATTAAAACTTGATTTCATCTTGGGCAGCCTCTCAATAATTGGATTATGCCTTTAAGCACAAAGGCAGGTAATCTTGGAAAAACAAGTTCAAATCACAAGACATTGTGTGCACACAACTGCATATGTATGAGTCAATTCACAATCAATTTTATCAAATTAAAGAAAACAATACATAATAGATTCATTGGGAATAAAAACTTATGATTAAACGGAAGTTCTTTGAACAATGGAACTGGGCATATTTAATCATTTAAAGATATAAACAAGGATACTCAAAGTGTATGTAGTTTTTCCTTAAGTTCTAAAATGTGGAATTCTCCGTCATGTTTTGTTAGCATAAAGGTAAATTTGATTATATAACCATATAATCCTTTAATTAGATAATATGCTTTATATTCGTAACATTTTCTCATAAGAATTTTCATGTGAATATATAAAAATATTTAGATTAATACCTAGGTAATAACTTTCGACAAAAAATTGCATATAAAAGAGACTATTTTTTAATGCGTAATTAGAGTCGAATTGAAAATGACGGATAAATTGGACAAATTTGATATTTGTTCAAAGTTGAGTCCGAAGTTAAAGGAAGAAATTAAAATATTCCATGTTTTTGATGACTCGAAAGGAATTAATATATTGTTTATTACAAGTGATGACAAAGTGTTTGGTTTTGGCACCAATTCTTTCGGTTGTTGTGGTTTAGGACACAATAGTGTTGTTAATGAACCACAAGTTATACATGAATTGTGTAATAAAAATATCAAACAATTTTTTATTGGATACTATTTTATATTAGCCCTCGAAAGTGATCATCAATTATATGGATGGGGAGCGAATGGATTTGGTCAGTTGGGCAGAGGTCATTTGAGTAATAGAGATAAATTCTTAAAACCTGTTCCTATAAATATCCCAAATGAAAACATAATTCAAGTGAGCTGTGGAGCAGCACATACTTTGGCCTTGACTTTGGAAGGAAATGTTTATGTATGGGGCAATAATGGTTATGGACAATTGGGTCATGATCTAGGGAAATTTCCAAATATTTGTAAACCTACACTTTTGGAAAGTTTTGGAAAACTTTTGATCAAGCACATTTATTGTTCGTATTACCAATCATTTGCAATTACCTCCGATGGTCGGGTATATAGTTGTGGTGAAAACCCCTCATATTCTTTGGGACATGAATTGGAAAAACCAGAACCTCTCTATGAACCGACTTTAATATATATTCCGAATATAATAGAGGTCTGTTCGTCGACTAATAATACATATTTCCTCACAAATGAAGGACTTATTTATTATTGTGGTCTTTGCAGAGATGAGAGGTTGAATAAAGTCTATCAAAAATCACCAAAACTATTGTCAACGGTTCCCAAACAAATATCATTGCATTCTTTGTTTGTTAATTACCAAAAGAACACATCAATAGCAATGTCCTTTTCTGGGCAAAGAATTTATTTGTTGTCAAAAAATTCAATCGTTGAGAATAAATTGGAAAACCTCTTCGAATATGTTTGTGAAGAATACAGAATGACGTATAAAACAATTGAATTAAAGGGAAATAGAAGATTTCTACTTGAAATTAAACAAATGTTAGAAAATTTGGATCAGAATTCAACGACTGATCTCAAGACTATTATTCAACAAAAACGTCAATACTTTGAAAGAGAACCGAATGAAGCGATGAATACAATTGAGTTTTACATTTCGTGTCAATTGTTTCAAGAGTTGTTGGAATGCGTCCAATATCTGCACGAATCAAATCCACCAAAAATTGTTGGGAATCTCCGACCCGACAATATAATAGTATATTCAGAGCAAATTAAAGGGCGGTTTCTGAGAATCGGTGGCTTTAATTCATCAAATTTCGATCAAACCTCAAGTATAGAAGATAAATATTCTGCACCAGAAATTAGATTTGGAAGAAAATCTGTAAAATCTGTTAAATCTGACATCTATAGTCTGGCATCCATTGCACTGGAATTATTTGACTTTGATATTTCTGAGCAAGTATATTTTCATTTGTTATTTATATTTTATAAAATATCATTTCAGAGAAGGCGATGTGACAGAGAATTGCGGTTTTAAAATGAAATGGAAGGCTTTGAAGAAACTCATTATGAATATGATGGACCCTGATATTAAGAAAAGACCGGATGCTTTCCAAATTTTGTTGTCCAAAAACGACTGGTCAATAAATCTTCAAGAACTGCATGGATCGCGACTCACTCATAGTTTTATCGAAAGGAAAGACTTTAATAGTTTTTTCCAAACTTATTTCAATACACGTCTTATGTATGAAATCGATTCAAATATTTTTGATTCAAACGATTATTCAACACAAGTATTGATCAAAGATTCAGATGTTGTATTCATTGTCAACAAAGAGAGGATCCCATCGAATACACTGTTATTAATGACAAAAAATAACGTTTTCAATCAATTATTCAATGGTTGTAATGAAAGAGTAATAATTGCCGAAACATCAAACGTCCTGGCATTCAAGACTATGCTCCAGTTCATTTATTGGAACAGAATTACATTTGAAAATAATGAAGAAGATATTGACTTTCTCATTAATGTCTATAAGTGTGCGAAAAGATACAAGGTCAAACAATTAATGGCAATTATGAGCGAAAGAATTAACACTTTAATAGATGTGAAATCAATTGAAGCTATTTATGGGTTTGCCGAAGAATTCAAACTTGGTGATTTAATTGCTTTGGTTGAACAGTACTTAACAGAACACATTGAAGAAATTATTAACGAAAACATCAATCAATTGAGCAAGATCAATAAAATAACCGATAATTATTTACTTCAAATTATTATCAATTGCTTCAAAAACCAAAAGAAAGAGATTGAAAAGTTTGAACAATTGAAGAGTTTATTCAAACCTTCTGGTTCAAAACAAGTTTTCATTGATAAAGTGAAATATTCCAAGGTCAATGAGGGTAGATTTGATGAAAATGATTCAACATTAATTGGAGTTAAAATATCAAACCTATCCATTGATTTGGTTGAGGAATAAGAAACAAAAAATTGTAATTTTTTCGTTTTCAAACAAATATTGTATCTTGTTAAGTTAAATAAAAGAATTTTTCAATCTAATGAATTGATAGCAAACAAATTTATTTTATAACACTTTGATATTACATTGAACTCTAAAACACTCGTTGAAAATGAATTAAGTATATAAGTTTTTGGTATAAAAATATGAGGAAATTAACGAAAAAATTATAATTCAATTGTTTTGGGTATTGAATCCAAAAATAATTTAATTAACAAAATGTTTTTAAAACTTTTAATGTTGTCTTTGTTCAACCTTATTTTCTTATCATCGAAAACAAGAGAACAAGAGTTTTGCATGGGGTTTTGATAACATAAATGTCAAGATAACTCAATAATAAATAGATGAACAAGAATCCTGACTAAAGATGGTGAAAAATAAATTGTTTTATTAAAAGAAATAAGCATTTATTCTATAAATTGAAATTTTCAGCGTTTTTTACATTGAAAACTTGTTTTATCAAGCAATTAAAGTGAATATTCAAGGAGCCATCAATTTTATTTTTTCAACTTAACTGAATATTTTGCCTTTTCATCTTAAAAATTATATAATATGCAAGGTAAATTGACGCAACAGATAATGCAAAGTATTAAAGGAATTCTCTGGTATATAAATATATTTATATTATAAATTCCTATTGAGCAGGCCAATTTTTTTTATTTAATAAATTATTAAATTCCATAATCTCATTGTAATCGCATAATTGAACTTGTTAATAGTTTGAGTTTAGGTTAGTGACCAAGCTAAAAATAGAATGATTTTCTATTGAATACAAAAGTTATCGACATATTTAACATCCTGATAATATTTGTCGTTGATTTTTTGTCTTACAAATAATAGGACCAGCAATGTGCATGAACGTATGGACCAGATACCCCCCCCCTAGAAAATAGACCAAGTCGAGACCCCCTGGAAAAAGCGATGTTTAACTAAACCAATTTTGTTTTTTTCCTAGCACGAAAAATTTTTCCTAACTTAACTAGGAAAATTTGCCAAACTCCCCTGGAAATCACAATTTTCTGAAGGTCTACCCCCACCCTAGAGAGCCAAACTAATGGCCCCCAACCTAGGTCAGGTACCTTGCTCATTACTGTAATAGGACATCAATTTTGCAACAATTATGTGTTCGGTTATTGACTTATTTCATTCCTGCCTATTTATGACCCTGATAAAAATAGTATAAAAAGATGAGCAGTTTTTCACAAATTCAAACAATTTCAACATTTTTTCATTTATTGAAATTAAATTAATTGACAAAAATGTTTTGCAAACAGATATTAATTGGACTGTTCTTGGTTGTATTGGCAATGACTGTCTATGCTGCTGAAGAATTCATAGGTAAAATCAATCAAAATACAATTGTAATTTAATGAAATAATTAACCTTGTTCAATCAAAAAATGGCGTAGACACCGACTGCGAACAAAAAGTGATTGAAAGTGTTGATGTAGCTTTGAATGTACCTCTGAAAATGTGCACGGATGCATGTGCTAAGAAATTTGGTGGTGGAAATGTTGGAGATGGTTATTGTGATTACAACAACAATAGATTTGTAAAGGCTTACAAATGTTTGTGCAAGAATATTGGTAAGCTATTTTTTTATTCACCATGACAATTATTTGAATAAATTAAATTATTCAATTTTATCAAATTTATTCACAATTTATCTATTAGAGTAATTATGAAAAAAATTACATGAACAAAATACAAATTTTTCAATGTTTTAAAATTCACATAACTTTTTTAATTCAACAAATTAAGATAACTTTAAAAGTTAAATTATTTTTAATTCATCTAGTCAAAAATTGCCAAAAGTATGCCACAAACTGTGATAAGAACCGAAACTGTTGTCCTGAATTCAAATGTGATTTAAGTAAAGCAAAGCGTGGATCAAAAGTGGGAATTTGCATAAAGAAAAAATAAGATTGGTCATCTAAAGTTTCAATTATTATCTATTTGTATTATCTATTTAATTGAAACTTCTTACAATCAATACTTTTTGAATGTGTAATCATTAATTTAAAATTTATGCAAAATTATTCAAATAAACTTGTTCAAGTACAAATTTTATTTTAAAGATGAATTGAACATTTTTCATTTTTCTTCAAAATAAATTGAAACAATGATATAAAAGAATCTCCTTGATTATAATTATTTTTTTCATTTATCATAATCATCATTATACTGATTGAATATTATAATTTTAGAACTTGATTACAAATAAACAGATAATTTGAGTTTCTCAGGAAAAATTGATATCATCATGTAAACGAAGTATATCCAAGGTTATCTGGTTAATAAACACAGGGTTTAAAGCAGGCAACACCACAGGGGGGGGTTAGCGCAAAACCCCCCCCTAGCCTGAAGAAGTCTAACATTACGTCTATGGGAACCCCCCTCCCTAGCAT